>JADBJO010032707.1:0-15413 GCA_016801955.1 Conus betulinus
GGGGTAGGAGATACCTAAATAATCGGGGCTGTTTCCATATACAATTTTGTGATAGAAAATTAGTTTGTGTCTTTTTCGCCGTTCTTCAAGTGAACTGAAACCTGATTCATGATATAATTTTGAATGATGACTACATCCCCGGGAACAACCAACATTGTTCGTAAAGCATCAAGGTGGAGATCTTCTAATTTTTCTGCGAGGTTTTTACTACAGTTGTCCCATATGACGTCTGCGTAATCAAAGTGAGGTAATACAAAGCTTTTGTACATAGTTTCTAGAGACTTTCTTGATAGTTTGTATTTGTAATGTTTAAGGCAAGAAATTAGTGGTGTTACTTTAGAAATAATGTTGGCAATGTGCATTTCCCATTTGCAGTTGTTCTGGATTATCAAACCTAAATGCTTGTGGTATTCAGCTTCCTGAAGAATTGTGTCAGCAAACCTAAGGGAGTAAATGGGCAAAGTTGTTTTTCTTAAAATAAGCAAGTCAGTTTTACCTTTATTGAAGTTAACTTTCCAGGTGGTTGCCCATGTCTTTATTTTTTCCAAGTCAGATTTTAAAATTTCAGCTCGTGTAATGGGATTTGGAAGTGAAAGAGATATGCTTGTGTCATCTGCAAAAAGTTTAATGATAGATTCTAGGTTCATTACAATATCGTTTATGTAAATTAGAAATAAAAGTGGACCTAGAACAGAGCCTTGAGGGACACCAGCTGGCACAACTTTCAGTTGTGACTTTGCACCTTTAATTACAACCCTCTGGGTACGTTTGTCGAGATAATTTTTGAAACCATTCTAACAGTTTTACCTCTTATACCTATCGATTCTAATTTTTTAAGAAGTCCTTTATGCCAGACCCGATCAAAAGCTTTTGAAATATCGAAAAATATGGACTGTGTTGTGTGATTCCATCATCGTAAGAGGAACAGAAATTGTCATAAATACAAGTTAGTTGGTTAATTGTGGAATCACCTGGAATAAAACCAGATTGTGATGGAGTTAGAATACTATTCTCCCTAAGGAAGCAAAAAATGTGAGAGTGAATGCACTTTTCGAGAGATTTTTTCCTACGCAACTTAAAAGGGAAATCGGACGGTAATTGTCGCAGAGATTTGTAGATCCTTTTTTTGTGAATTGGGTTAACGTGAGCTGTCTTCCACAGTGCGGGAAAGACACCTTCTGATAAGAACGGTTAAATAGTATAGAAAGTGGAAGTGAGATCACATGAGAAGATGCTTTTAAAAGGATATTATGTATGAGATCAGGACCTACAGCTTTGCTGGATTCTAAATTTCTTATTACTTGTTCGATTTCGTCTCTAGAGAGTTGAATTTCAGTAAGGGAACAGTCTAGGTGGGGTATTATAGGGGGTTCGTCATTACAGTTTACAAGAGTGGATTGTGTAATGAAAAAGTCATTAAATACTTGAGCCTTTTCATAGTCTGAATAGTATATAATTTGTCATTGCTATTAATTGGAGGAATATCGCCTGAGTCAATGCTTTTTTTTTATTTAAAAAAGACTTGACTAGTTTCCACCATTGCTTGTTTCCCGAACTGTGATGGATCAGAGGCTTTTATTTCAAGTTCATCAAGATATTGAATTTTACGTTCACGAATTTTATCGGTTGTGAAATTTCTGAACTCGCGATATCGAGTAAGGCTTTCATTTATCTGCCTCTGGCTCTCTACGTTATGTTGTGACAATGTTGGATCGCTAGTTTTCTTTAATAACAGTTTATAACGTCTATGTAAGCATTGCGTTTGTTAATCAACGTTAAGATGTCTTTGGTTATCCATGGAGCATCTTTAGTACGAATAGTAATTAACTTGGAAGGTACACACTGTAAAGAACATTCGTTAAACAGGCTAGTAAAGGTTTCGGTTGCTTCTTCTACGTTCTTAATTTCTAAGACGTGCGTCCAGTCAATCTGAGAGAGCAGGTTGCATAGTTTTTACAGAATCTAAATTTTTATAATCATAAATGGTTCTTTTAAAAGTATGGTTTCTAGTTACAGGATTTTTTAATATAACTCTAGGCACACAGTGGTCGCTACATATTTCTGGTAAAACATCAGTATCTATAACGAGGGTTGGACTTTGCGTCATAATTAGATCGATACATGTGCGACTGTCTTCTGTTATCCTAGTGGGGTTCCTTAACTAACTGGTGCAACTGGAAAGTGTTAAGTATGTCTAATAAATGGGAGATGGACTATAAAAGTCCGAGTTGAAATCACCAAGAATGAAGAATTTGGTAGCCGTGTTGTTAACTTTGCGTATGCTTTCGCTGATAAGTTTCCAGTACTGAACATTAGCGTTGGGTGGTCTATAATATGATCCGATCAGAATAACTTCCTGGCCTAGTTTTCGTTTCAATCCATATAGCTTCAAGATTGTCTACGTGAAGATCAGACCCTGTGCTTGCAGAAAAGATTGTTATTGATATAGATGGCTACTCCGCCATGGGGGTCATTAGGTCTGTCAAGTCTAATTGGTGGCTGGAAATTTGGAATAATAAGAAGCTTATCATTGCGAACGGAGGGCGACAACCATGTTTCAGATACAGTGATTATGTCAAATTTGTTACATTCAGCAGTGATCAGATCTATATGGGCTTGATTTAAACTCCGAGCGTTGACATGTATTACGTGAAGTTCGTTGTGTTTGGTCATGTTGGGCCCAGGATTCTGTTCTACATCGCCGGCCACGACAAGGACCAATAATAGGAAAGAAAGTAACCATCCTATTAGCCGTGGATTTGTCTCGCTTTGACTAGTGTCAGTAGAAACAGGGCTATTTACATTTAATGAGGAGGACAGAAAAATAAGCTGTAGGATCTATATAAAAAGTGCCTGTGAAAGACGAGATGCAGCAAGGGTGATAATTGATTATACAAAAAGTACTAGTGGAATTCCACATTCACATCTGCAAGATCTCAGGATAAGGAAAATTAAAATATCGACAGGGGCAGGAAAATATGTAAGTTTGGCTTTTGGCCGCCGCGCTGGGATGATAACTGCCTACTCTGGCTCTATACTGAGCTGAGTCACAAGCCATTAAGTTATAGAGCACAGAAACACGAGAAACAGAACCAGAGTCAGGATAAGTCTGTGACAGAAGACACTTGGAATACGAGACTCTCTCTCTACAGGAATGATGACAGAGATTGAGGCAAAGTCTTGTTTACATAAGCATGCAGAGGAAATGAAAACTGAAAAGGAAAAGAAGAAAAAAAAAGGCGTTTAAATGCATTGACAAAGAAAAAGAAAAGGGGGAAAAAATGAATTAAAGGGCACATGAAAAATCGAAAGGGGTAAATCCATAGTGAACAGATGATAGTAAGATCGACCGATGGTGTATTGAGGTTCGTTACCGAAAGCTAAACAGGCTGTACTGCAGTGAACCACGCAAAACAGGTAAAGAAAAACTGCGTACCACGTGCCAGCTAGTCTTCGTTGATCACGCGTAAACAGATCAAAGGCGGGGAAGGGTAGGGGAAGGGTGGGGAAGGTGGGAAGAGGGGGAAGAGAGGGGAGGGCGAGGAACGGCGGGCAAAGATAGGCCTATGAACACACACCACTGTTAACAACCGCTAAAGCCGTTAATTCAGGAGAAAGGAGGCACGGCCAACCTTATACAAATAATAGAAGTGCGCATCTAACAGTGTACAAGATAGCTATTGTGTACATTGTTTCACTGTGCCACAACAAAACAGCTAATATGGGACATAACTACTGGCGTTGTACAGATACACAGAAGTCGACTATATTGCAACAAAACATTTGAAGTGGAGTTGGTCATCACAGGACATCGTTAGTTACGGGGCACAGTTGGCGTTAGCATGAAGCACAGTTATCTATGAACACACACACACACACACACACACACACACACACACACACACACACACACATGTGCAAACACACACACACACGCGCGCGCGCGCGCGTAAACGCGTAAACACTTGCACGTACACACGCAAATGTACATACGCACACATGCTTATATGCTTATATGTATGTTCGTATGGTCATCCTGTATCGAGGCCGGTTAGTTCCAGCAGTTTCATTTGTTACCAAATCGTTAGCATTTACAGACAGCTACGAATGACGAAACTGCAAGTCAGTCAATAATATCAACAGGAGGAGTCCTGTATAGCTTCTTCGTGTCTTATGTGTCCTGGACAAAACACATGGCTGATTTCTGATGCTATTGATAGTCCCTTGAGCGTTTCATAGGACTCAATAAGAATTAGATCAACCACCAGCCTAATATCAGGTTTGGATAACAAATACAATATCCAACAAGTAATAACAAACTGCTTATCCAACACACAAGTTGGCACACACGAACACACACAATACAAAACTCTCTCTCTCTCTCTCTCCCTCACCTCTCTCTCTCTCTCTCTCACACACACACACACACACACACATGCATGCACACACACACACACACACACACACACACACACACACACACACACACTGCTTGCAAGTGTAAACACACATACACATGTGCACACACACATACACACTCACACACAAAACACACGCGCGCACATACACACACACACACACACACACACACACACACACACACACACACACACACACACCACACACACACGCATACACACACACACACACACACACACACACACACTCACACCGCACAGATATATGCACACACTCACACCCCCACACACACGCGCGCGCGCGCCGGATTCCACCGGTTTTCACTGGTTCACTGGTTCTAGACTTCACTGCGTTCAGCTGTCTAAACAAGTGTCAAAGTTGGTCTCCAGCTGGACACTCACAGTTAGTGCGGTGACAAAACACAAAGTCGTTTTCCGTCACAGCGAACCGCATGGTCCGTCCACTGACCGACAGACAAGACTTCACGTTGAGCTGTTTAGAAACTGACATTGAAATGTTAGCAGACCTCCTCGAAGACATGTCGCGTGCCTGCGATACAGGCCATGCAATACAGGCCATGTTGTTGAATGAATAAGTTACAGGTGTAGTGTTCGGAGGAGGGTTACACAACAATGATGGTTGACCTATACAAGATGTCCACGAGGTTTACCCATGACTGTTTCAAGTTTAGGGCCAGACACAGTCACGCATTATTTAGCGTATTTAAGGAGGTCGTCAAGACAGTTGATCTTGCTGACACGGTCGTCTTTCTTCACGAAAACGTCCCCGTCGCGAGTCCAGGTGTCGGTGATGATCTTGTTCTTGCGTAGTACTCGTGCCTTTGCAGCCACTGTTGCCCTGTTGGCGGTCAGGTCGTCGTTAACGTAAAACTTTATTGTCAATGCCAGCCGGACGATTGTCAGTGTAAGTTTTCAAGACGTCTCTCGCTGTTTTCCCACGGAGGCTACTGCGCTTTTTCATGAGAGCCGCCTTGCTCTTATGTGTGGTAAATTTCACAATGATTGCCCGTGGTCCGTTTACGGGTACTCCGGGTTTTCCGAGTCGATGCGATCTGTCGATAGTAACAGGATCAATCCCAACGTCCAGGCATTTTGCTAGGCCTAGGACTATTTATCAGTGTCCTCGTTGGCAATCTCCGGAATGTTATTGATGCGAATACTATTTAGACGAGTATAAGCCTCAAGAGCATCGACCTTGTCTTGCAGGGCTTGGATTTCCTTCTCCTTCTCTGCAAGTTTTTGCTCTGCATCGCTTCAATAGTGGGATTGATTCGTGCAGCGACTGCATCGGCAATAGTCGCTAGTATCACGGGATCTGTGAGAACACTCTTAACATCTTCGGCAGTAGCCATTGTATCTGATGATAGCACAGAGTTATCAGCAGTAACGACAGAATTTTGCCGGTAGTTCGGAATCCGAATCGCTTTCGATTTTGGTTGAGTGAAAAACGTCACCTGTTAAGATGGTAGATCCGTCATACAAGGAAGTGTCGCCTTGATCAAAACAAACTCTCTTGTCGTCAACAAGCCCAGGTGAGAGTCGCTAGCACGTGCACGCTTCTTGCTTGTGTCGATACTGCTATGAGACATTACACCTCACTTTTCACGTGCGTACAGGACCAAGGAACAGAAGCACAAGCAAGATGGCGGTTCAACAAAACTGAATGAAACGAAAAAGCTGCTCTCATACACAACCCGGGTCAACACATTCAGGTAGGTATCTCCCTCCAAAATGTTCAACTGCTCCTAATAGATAGACAACCGTCACCGTGACACCTTCACACACACCCTTAAGAACAGTCAAATTTGTATTCCAATGCAGTAATCACATAATAATACCTCAAAAACACACAGCGATCGAATGAGCCGCTCACCTAGTCGGCCATCTTGACCTCACTTCCTGTCAGGCTTATTGTGCCTCACATCACAGTCAGGCTTAGTGTACCCTGACATCACAGTCAGGTTTACAGTACCTCGCATCACAGTCATCACAGTCAGGTTTACTGTACCTCACATCACAGTCAGGCTTACTGTACCTCACATCACAGTCATCACAGTCAGGCTTACTGTACCTCACATCACAGTCAAGCTTACTGTACCTCACATCACAGTCATCACAGTCAGGTTTACTGTACCTCACATCACAGTCAGGCCTACGGTACCTCACATCACAGTCATCTCAGTCAGGTTTACTGTACCTCACATCACAGTCAGGCTTACTGTACCTCACATCACAGTCATCTCAGTCAGGTTTACTGTACCTCACATCACAGTCAGGCTTACTGTACCTCACATCACAGCCATCACAGTCAGGCTTAGTGTACCTCACATCACACAGTCAGGCTTAGTGTACCTCACATCACAGTCATCACAGTCAGGCTTAGTGTACCTCACACCACAGTCACCACAGTCAGGCTTACTGTACCTCACACACAGTCATCACAGTCAGGCTTAGTGTACCTCACATCACAGTCATCACAGTCAGGCTTACTGTACCTCACATCACAGTCAGGCTTAGTGTACCTCACATCACAGTTAGTGTACCTTACTGTACCTCACATCACAGTCAGGCTTACTGTACCTCACATCACAGTCAGGCTTAGTATAACCTCACATCACAGTCATCACAGTCAGGCTTAGTGTACCTGACATCACAGTCAGGCTTACTGTACCTCACATCACAGTCATCACAGTCAGGCTTAGTGTACCTCACATCACAGTCAGGCTTACTGTACCTCACATCACAGTCAGGCTTACTGTACCTCACATCACAGTCAGGCTTACTGTACCTCACATCACAGTCATCACAGTCAGGCTTACTGTACCTCACATCACAGTCATCACAGTCAGGCTTACGGTACCTCATATCACAGTCAGGCTTACGGTACCTCACATCACAGTCAGGCTTACTGTACCTCACATCACAGTCAGGCTTACTGTACCTCACATCACAGTCATCACAGTCAGGCTTTCTGTACCTCACATCACAGTCATCACAGTCAGGCTTACGGTACCTCACATCACAGTCAGGCTTACTGTACCTCACATCACAGTCATCACAGTCAGGCTTACTGTACCTCACATCACAGTCAGGCTTTGTGTACCTCACATCACAGTCATCACAGTCAGGCTTACTGTACCTCACATCACAGTACATCATCACAGTCAGGCTTACTGTACCTCACACATCACAGTCAGGCTTACTGTACCTCACACACCTCAATCACAGTCAGGCTTACTGTACCTCCTCACATCACAGTCAGGCTTACTGTACCTCACATCACAGTCATCACAGTCAGGCTTAGTGTACCTCACATCACAGTCATCACAGTCAGGCTTACTGTACCTCACATCACAGTCAGGCTTAGTGTACCTCACATCACAGTCATCACAGTCAGGCTTAGTGTACCTCACATCACAGTCAGGCTTACGGTACCTCACATCACAGTCCATCACAGTCAGGCTTACTGTACCTCATAAGTAAGAGTATAATTTTGCAAAAAAAAACAAAAAACACAAAAAAACAACAAAAAAACCCCCCAACTACATCAATCTCAGGGATAAGGTACCCCTCTCTTTCTAACAACAGCGAGCCAGAGCATATCCTCCAGGAGAAACATAATCAGGAATGCGCTATACTATGGTATTATCATAGGTTTCAACTACTATACTATAGCTCTTTTAGTCTCTTGCATTGGATTTGCGCAGAGGTTATCAACAATGATAACCTATCCAACCAAGAACTAATTGAGTGACAAAACGACCACTCCGAACCATAGTAAACCTAACCTCAAAGACGCGGTTCAACCCTGTGCTGCCCTAAGTCGGAACAGCAACTGCCAATTATGTGGGATTCATGTCCCTAACACATTAGTCCAACTCATTCCATGTGCTTCATCATTACTGCTCACCACTTAGCTTCTATAGTTAAGCAACATGGAATAACAGACTGTATCCTCAAATTACAAACAGTCAAAGGAATCGACATTGAGCATAATCAAGCGCAACACTGACTCATGAAATGAAAAAAACATGAAACAGCAACAAACAAATATGCAAATTTCAGTCGACATTAAAGGCAAACAGCCTATAATAGGCAACAAGCCTGTAACCTTCATCTGCATATAAGGGAGACAGATACACACTCCCATGCTGATCGAACTGCACTGGCTTCCCATACAGTATCGGTGGCAATTTAAACTGGCAGTTCTTGCTTTCCGCCACCACTTCAATGAATCTCTTCCTCACTATCTCTCTCTTCTCTCTCTCTGCACCTATCAAAGCTCTCGTACCCTTCGCTCTTCTTCACAAACACTTTTGAAAACCCCTAAGCGTTCTCTGAAATCTGTTGGCGAAAGATCCTTCAGTTTTAGAGCACTTTCTATTTGGAACTCCCTCCCTGAAGACCTTCGTAATCAGCCTACTCTTTCTTCTTTTAAATCTCAGCTCAAAACTTACCTCTTCGAAAAAGCGTATTCTCTTCTGTAGATGACTAGGTCTTTCCTAAATTCCTCCACAACTAGTCCGGTGAGGCAGTTTATGCATGTAGGTGCGTTTGCCATTGTGTATTTTCTTTTTGTTGTGTGCATGAATATTGTATGAATAAATGCAAATGATGGATGTAAGCGCATTCAGTTGTATAACAAGAAATGCGCTATATAAGTATTATACATTATTATTATTATTATTATTATTATTATTATTATTATTATATAACAACTCCTGTCTCAACAGTTCAATTATAAAAAATTCTAAAAACACTAGTAACAATCTGTCTACTACATTACTATTCTATCTACTTATTCACTTATTGATTAATTAGCTATAAAAGCCATAATGATCATAATGACCCCATAATTTCTGTGCTTTTGTTTCTTTTATATTTTTGTTGTCACAGAACATCATCTACCTTCGTTTTTCTTCCATTCACGTATCATCCAATCGTGCACTTATAGCACTCTCCATTGAAGATGCACATGCCTTTTTTACAGAGAGATCTTCATTTAAGGCAAGGCATTCTAAATGCCAACTTGCATTTGCAACCATAATTTTATAAACAAACTGACTCAATGCAACAATGCGCGAAATAACCTGTACATCTGGCTATTAAATTTCTGAAGATGCTGGCCGACGATTATCCGAACACCAAATTGAATTTCTGTCTGCACAGACTAATTAGTCCTTAATCTACACATCCATATACAGCATGGAGACTACATTTTTATCTAACTGCTCAAAATATAAACAAAATATTGAAATGGCTCATTCATTAACCAAAAAAAATCCAGTCAGCAATTAAGTAAGTCTCTTTCCTTCCAACAAGTATTCATACATATAAACAACCAAATATGACTCGACTTCTAAAACAATTTCAGAATCTTAGTGCCCATAAACCTATAGAAAACCCAAAGGGTCTAGAAAATAAAGCATGGAACAATCAACTTTCATTTCATAATAACAGTGCAGCATGGTCAAATGTCTAACATATACACACATCAAAACACAAAGTACATAGTACTTAGATGCGCTACCAGAATACAGAAATGAACAATGCTTACAATGTAATGTAATGTTGTTTTCTTCAACCCACTCTTGTAAACAATGGTTAATAATTGTACTTTCAATTCCACTACTAATATTACATAACGAAATGCCCCTGTAATTGTTAGGGTTGCTGAATCTCCTTTTTTGTGCAGTGGAAGCACAATACTTTCTGTCCAAGAGTCAGGGATATATATGTTTCTGAAACAAAGCATTACAAATATCACGAAGAAATCTGCAACACAATCACCTGCATTTTTTTCAACAACTCTCCAGTCATTCAAACCGACCCATCAGCCTTTTTTACTCTTTATCTTTCTAATTGGTAAAATAACCTGTTTCTTTGAAATTGTTTGTTTGGAATGATTATTATTACCATCATTTTTTAATTCGTCTTCATCTGCTTCATTTTCATTTTCAAGTAAAGTTGACAAGTGTTGAAACAGTCATCCACGTTTGAACACATAATAGCAGACTATAAAGGTTTCAGCAAAGCAAATGATATTAAAAAAAAACATAAGGAAAGGAAATTTACACGACTTTGAAATTCTTAATTGAAAACGGGCATGTGTTACAACCGGAATTAAACTGACTTAACACAAAGTGTGACCGTGAACGTTTTTGGCACAGCTGCACGGCTTGTAACCTGTTGGCTCAAACTTCCTTCTCTGTCACTGACAATTTTTCCTTCTCTGTCACTGACACAACGTCAAGAGCATTAAACATACAGGCACGCGCAGTGTTAGCCACCCAACTCTTCGCAAATAGTTCCACAACAGGGTCAATTTTTTGGATGCTCCCTTTAAATTAAATGTCGAAGAAAAATATTTACGCAACAAAATTTAAAAGAAACTAGAAGAGCGGCCACTATCCTGTTTCAGTTCTTTCAGCTTGCCCTCCGAGTCCAGAGAAAGCTTAGTGCCATCTTTGATCAGATGGTTGAAGACCATAGACACCTTTCTGTTGTCTGCTCTAGCTTTCTTCAAATGTGGCAACAGTTAGCGTCTTATTTCCCTCATCCTGGAGAAAAATCTGTGGCAAGGTGCTTTATGATTGCTATGGTATTATTATTATTATCATTGTTATTATTATAATTGCTATTGTTATTGTTACTATCATCATCATCATCATCATCATCATCATCATTATCATTCTTATCATTATCATTGTTTGTTGTTGTTGTTCTTATTATTATTATCATCATTATGATTATTATTATAATATGATGATGATTATTTTATCATTATTACTATTATCATCATCATTGTCCCCGGCGAAATTACTAGTACATTTAATTCCCCTCTCGCTCTGAGTATGTCCACCTTGTCCTTGAAGAAGGTACAGCTCCCGATTATTGGAGAGTTGGGCCTCTGCTTCAGACGATACAGGCGGTCAAAACGAGCGTCCTTGGCCAGCTCCAGCCTGTCAGTGAAGAGTTCCCTGACTGCAGCCTCCAGGTCATCTGCCGTCTCCTTCTCTGCTTTCTGAAGTTCGTGGATGATGAGGTTGTTCCGTTTTTTAAACCTACATTCCAAATGGTTGGTCTTCCTTTCCATGTCTCTGATTCTCTTTTCCAGGCGGCCGCCACTCTCCCTCAGTGCGGCATGTTCTTCTGATCTGATAGACGGTGCGCTCTTCCGTCATGTTCTTCATTTCCGTACGCAGCATATCAAAACTGTCTTTGAGGCCTCTGATGTCATCCCACACCGCATCAAACTTCATGTTCAGCTCATGAAGTATGGACATGACATCGTTAGAACTCTGTTCTCTGTTCTGAGATGATGCATTCGATAGTGTGTCTCCAGTACTACCACGAGGGGAACGTGATGACTGAGAGCCAAGTTGTATTTGTTCCAAAAGAGTAGAGGATCCTGGATTCAAATCGACGTCACCACATTGAAACACCAACAAACTCCGCCAGAACAAATAGAAGGGGAGGAAACCACACACGACACCGGTGGTCTTGGTTTTTAACATCCCGTCCCAGTCTTGGTAATCTTGAATTTCTAGGTTTCTTCATAAATGCCATGAAAATAAAAAAGAAAACCCACATCGATGCCTGAATTCCATTGCTTCTGAAGGCATGGCACCTTACAGCAGTCTAGGCCACCGATGGAGCAACAACAATGCCTATGATGATGGAGCAGCAACAATGCCTATGATGATGGAGAAACAACAATGACTATGATGATGGAGCAGCAACAATGCCTATGATGATGGAGAAACAACAATGACTATGATGATGGAACAACAACAATGCCTATGATGATGGAGAAACAACAATGCCTATGATGATGGAGCAGCAACAATGCCTATGATGATGGAGAAACAACAATGACTATGATGATGGGAGCACACAACATGCCTATGATGATGGAGCAACAACAATGCCTATGATGGAGCAACAACAATGCCTATGATGGAGCAACAACAATGCCTATGATGATGGAGCAATAACAATGCCTATGATGAAGCAACAACAATGCCTATGATGATGGAGCAACAACAATGCCTATGATGATGGACCACAACACAACACCTATGATGATGGAGCAACAACAATGCCCTATGATGGAGCAACAACAATGCCTATGATGATGAAGCAATAACAATGCCTATGATGGAGCAATAACATTGCCTATGATGGAGCAACAACAATGCCTATGATGGAGCAACAACAATGCCTATGATGATGGAGCAATAACAATGCCTATGATGAAGCAATAACAATGCCTATGATGGAGCAATAACAATGCCTATGATGAAGCAACAACAATGCCTATGATGATGGAGCAACAACAATGCCTATGATGATGGACCAACAACAACACCTATGATGAGGGAGCAACAACATGCCTATGATGGAGCAACAACAATGCCTATGATGATGAAGCAATAACAATGCCTATGATGGAGCAATAACATTGCCTATGATGGAGCAACAACAATGCCTATGATGATGGAGCAACAACAATGCCTATGATGATGGAGCAATAACAATGCCTATGATGAAGCAATAACAATGCCTATGATGGAGCAATAACAATGCCTATGATGGAGCAACAACAATGCCTATGATGATGGAGCAACAACAATGCCTATGATGGAGCAACAACAATGCCTATGCCTATGATGGAGCAACAACAATGCCTATGATGATGAGCAACAACAATGCCTATGATGGAGCAACAACAATGCCTATGATGATGGAGCAACAACAATGCCTATGATGGAGCAACAACAATGCCTATGATGATGAGCAACAACAATGCCTATGATGATGGAGCAACAACAATGCCTATGATGGAGGAACAACAACAATGCCTATGATGATGGAGCAACAACAACAATGCCTATGATGATGAGCAACAACAATGCCTATGATGATGGAGCAACAACAATGCCTATGATGGAGCAACAACAATGCCTATGATGGAGCAACAACAACAATGCCTATGATGGAGCAACAACAATGCCTATGATGATGGAGCAACAACAATGCCTATGATGATGGAGCAACAACAAATGCCTATGATGATGGAGCAACAACAATGCCTATGATGATGGAGCAACAACAATGCCTATGATGATGGAGCAACAACAATGCCTATGATGATGGAGCAACAACAATGCCTATGATGATGGAGCAACAACAATGCCTATGATGATGGAGCAACAACAATGCCTATGATGATGGAGCAACAACAATGCCTATGATGATGGAGCAACAACAATGCCTATGATGATGGAGCAACAACAATGCCTATGATGATGGAGCAACAAACAATGCCTATGATGATGAAGCAACAACAATGCCTATGATGATGGAGCAACAACAATGCCTATGATGATGGAGCAACACAATTCTTATGGTGATGGACCAACAACAATGCCTATGATGGAGCAGCAACAACAATGCCTATGATGATGGACCAACAACAATGCCTATGATGATGAGCAACAACAATGCCTATGATGATGAAGCAACAAATAATGCCTATGATGATGGACCAACGACAATGCCTGTGATGATGGACCAACGACAATGCCTATGATGATGATGGACAACAACGAATGCCTGTGATGATGGGACCAACGACAATGCCTGTGATGATGGACCAACGACAATGCCTGTGATGATGACCCAACGAATGCCTATGATGATGGACCAACGACAATGCCTATGATGATGACCAGCAACAATGCCTATGATGAATGCCTATGATGATGATGGACCCAACGACAATGCCTGTGATGATGGACCAACGACATGCCTATGATGATGGAGCAACAACAATGCTATGATGATGAAGCAACGACAATGCCTATGATGATGGACCAACACAATGCCTATGATGATGGACCAACGACAATGCCTATGATGATGGACCAACAACAATGCCTATGATGATGGAGCAACGACAATGCCTGTGATGATGGACCCACGACAATGCCTATGCAACGACAATGCCTATGATGATGACCAACGACAATGCCTATGATGATGGACCAACGACAATGCCTATGATGATGGACCAACGACAATGCCTGTGATGATGGACCAACGACAATGCCTGTGATGATGGACCAACGACAATGCCTGATGATGATGGACCAACGACAATGCCTGTGATGATGGACCAACGACAATGCCTATGATGATGGACCAACGACAATGCCCTATGATGATGGACCAACGACAATGCCTGTGATGATGGACCAACGACAATGCCTATGATGATGGACCAACGACAATGCCTATGATGATGGACCAACGACAATGCCTATGATGATGGACCAACGACAATGCCTATGATGATGGACCAACGACAATGCCTATGATGATGGACCAACACAATGCCTATGATGATGGACCAACGACAATGACATGATGGACCAACGACAATGCCTGTGATGATGGACCAACGACAATGCCTATGATGATGGACCAACGACAATGCCTATGATGATGGACCAACGACAATGCCTGTGATGATGGACCAACGACAATGCCTATGATGATGGACCAACAACAATGCCTATGATGATGGACCAACGACAATGCCTATGATGATGGACCAACGACAATGCCTGTGATGATGGACCAACGACAATGCCTATGATGATGGACCAACGACAATGCCTGTGATGATGGACCAACGACAATGCCTGTGATGATGGACCAACGACAATGCCTGTGATGATGGACCAACGACAATGCCTGTGATGATGGACCAACGACAATGCCTGTGATGATGGACCAACGACAATGCCTATGATGATGGACCAACGACAATGCCTATGATGATGGACCAACGACAGAGAGAGGTGGGTACACCGCACTCACACGTACGTACGCACGCACACACACACACCCACACACACACCACACACACACACACACACACACCCACACACACACATGGACACACAC
>JADBJO010032708.1:0-15413 GCA_016801955.1 Conus betulinus
CTTCTGTTGCTCTATGAAGGAGTCTGCCCAGAAGGAGTGCTCTTCTGTTGCTCTATGAAGGAGTGCCCAGTCACTCTTCTGGTTCTCTGCAAAGGAGTGCCCAGTTGCTTTTCTTTTGTGCAGCAAAGGAGTGCCCGGTCGCTCTTCTGTTGTGCAGTGAAGCAGTGACCCATCACTCTCATGATGCTCTGTGAAGGAGTGCCCGGTCGTCTTCTTTTGTTGTTCTGTGAAGGCTTGCCCAGTTGTTCTTCTGCTGTGCAGTGAAGGAGTGCCCACTTGCTCTCCTGTTGCCCTGTAAAGGAGTGCCCAGTCGCTCTTCTGTTGCTCTGTGAAGGCTTGCCCAGTTGTTCTTCTGTTGCCCAGTGAAGGAGTGTGCCCAGATGCTCCTCTGTTGCTCTGTGAAGGAGCATGCAGTCGCTCTTCTGTCGCGCTGACAGGAGTGCCCAGTCGCTGTTCTCTTGTTCTGTGAAGAAGCATCTAGTCGCTCTTCTGGTGCTCTCTGTAAAGGAGTTCCTACACACTTTTCAGTTGCTCTGTGAAGGAGTGCCCAGTCACTTTTCTGTTGCTCTGTAAAGGAGTGGCCAGTCGCTCTTCTTGTGCTCTGTGAAGGAGTTCCCACTTGCTCTTCTGTTGGTCTATGAAGGAGTCCCCAGTCACTCTTGTGTTGCTCTGTGAAGGAGTGCCCAGTCGCTTCTTTCTGGAGCTCTGTGAAGGAGTGGCCAGTCGCTCTTCTGTTGCTCTGTGAAGGGAGTGCCCCAGTCGCTCTTGTGTTGCTCTGTGAAGGAATGCCAGTCGCTCTTCTGGTGTTGTGTGAAGGAGTGCCCAGTCGCTCTTCTGTTGCTCTGTGAAGAGTGCCCAGTTGCTCCTCTGTGTTTCTGTGAAGAAAACATCCAGTCGCTCTTGTCTTGCTCGGCGAAGGAGTGCCCAGTCGCTTTTATGGTGCTGTGTGAAGGAGTCCCCAGTCGCTCTTCTGTTTCTCTGTGAAGGAGTACCCAGTCGCTCTTCTGTTGCTGCTGTGAAGGAGTTTGCAGTCGAGTCGGTCTTCTGTTGCTCCTATGAAGGAGTCCCCAGTCGCTCTTCTTGCTGCTCTGTAAAAGAGTGCCCAGACGCTCTCCTGATTCTCTCTATGAAGAGTGCCTAGTCGCTCTTCTGGTGCTCAGTGAAGTAGTGCCCAGTCGCTCTCTTCTGTTGCTCTGTGAAGGCGTGCCTAGTTCGCTTTCTGTTGTGCTGTGCTGTTAAGGAGTCCCCAGTCGCTCTCTTCTTGCCCTGTGAAGGAGTGCCCAGTCGCATTTCTGTTGCACTGTGAAGGAGTGCCCAGTCGCTCTTCTGTTGCTCTGTGTGAAGAAGTCGCTCCAGTCGCTCTGTCTGCTCTGCTCTCTGAAGGGGTGCCCAGGCTTTTCTGTTACCCTGTGAATGAGTGCCCAGATGCTCTTCTGTTGCTCTGTGAAGGAGTGCCCAGTCGCTCTTCTGTTGCTCTGTGAAGGAGCATGAAGTCGCTCTTTTGTCGCTCTGTGAAGGAGTGTCCAGTCGCCTTTCTGTTGCTCTGTGAAAGAGTGCCTAGTCGCTGTTCTGGTGCTCTATGAAGGAGTGCCCACTCGCTTTCTGTTGTTCTGTGAAAAGAGTGCCCAGTCGCTGTTCTGTTGCTCTGTGAAGGAGTGCCCCAGTCACGTTTCTGTTGCTCTGTGAAGGAGTGCCCAGTCACGTTCTTCTGTTGTTCTGTGAAGGAGTGCCCAGTCGCTTTTCTGTTGTGTTCTGTGAAGGAGCGTCCAGTCGCTCTTTCTGTTACTCTGTGAAGGAGTGCCCCAGTCACGTTTTGTTGCTCTGTGAAGGAGTGCCCAGTCGCTCTTGTGTTGCTCTGTGAAGGAGTGCCCAGTCGCTCTTCTGTTGCTCTGTGAAGGAGTGCCCAGTCGCTCTTCTGTTGCTCTGTGAAGGAGTGCCCAGTCGCTCTTCTGTTGCTCTGTGAAGGAGTGCCCCAGTCGCTCTTCTGTGCTCTGTGAAGGAGTGCCCAGTCGCTCTTCTGTTGCTCTGTGAAGGAGTGCCCAGTCGCTCTTCTGTTGCTCTGTGAAAGAGTGCCCCCAGTCGCTCTTCTGTTACTCTGTGAAGGAGTGCCCAGTCGCTCTTCTGTTACTCTGTGAAGGAGTGCCCAGTCGCTCTTCTGTTACTCTGTGAAGGAGTGCCCAGTCGCTCTTCTGTTACTCTGTGAAGGAGTGCCCAGTCGCTCTCCTGTTGCTCTGTGAAAGGAGTGCCCAGTCGCTCTCTGTTGCTCTGTGAAGGAGTGCCCAGTCGCTCTTCTGTTGCTCTGTGAAGAGTGCCCAGTCGCTCTTCTGTTGCTCTGTGAAGGAGTGCCCAGTCGCTCTTCTGTTGCTCTGTGAAGGAGTGCCCAGTCGCTCTTCTGTTGCTCTGTGAAGGAGTGCCCAGTCGCTCTCCTGTTGCTCTGTGAAGGAGTGCCCAGTCCCAGTCGCCTTCTGTTGCTCTGTGAAGGAGTGCCCAGTCGCTCTTCTGTTGCTCTGTGAAGGAGTGCCCAGTCGCTCTTCCTGTTGCTCTGTGTGAAGGAGTGCCCAGTCGCTCTTCTGTTGCTGTGTGAAGGAGTGCCCAGTCGCTCTTCTGTTGCTCTGTGAAGGAGTGCCCAGTCGCTCTTCTGTTGCCAAATGAAGGAGTCCATTTCCATCCTCCATGTTTTTAATGCTATCTAGCAGTCCTCTCGTGGGTACTAAAAGCTCTGCTGTCTTGTTTATCCTTTTCAAGTCAGTTAAGACACTGATGGCCTATCAACAGGGTAAAATCGAAAACAAGTTGCCCAGTCGCTGACTCTCTGTCGATAGCATCTCCAAGGCGTTAAAATCGCATGGAGGCAGGGCTTTGCTCAAACACCAAAATGAAAAAAAAAAAAAAAAAAAAAAAAAAAAGCTGATCCTCCATCTGCCGCTGACTTATTCATTTAAAATGTAGACATTTGAATTTCACACACTCTCTCATTTCAAATCTCTCTCTCTCTCTCTCTCTCTCTCTCTCTCTCTCTCTCTCTCTCTCTCTCTCGCGCTCTCTCTCTCTCTCTCTCTCTCTCTCTCTCTCTCTCTCTCTCTCTCTCGCTCTCTCTCTCTCTCTCTCTCTCTCTCTCTCTCTCTCTCTCTCCTGCATTTTACTAAGAGTGTGTGTGTGTGTGTGTGTGTGTGTGTGTGTGTGTGTGTGTGTGTGTGTGTGTGGGGGGGGGGGGGGTGAAGGAGTATGTGTCTGTCTTTTTGTGTGTGTCTCTGTGTGTGTCTGTGTGTGCTAATATTTTAGGTTGTTTGTGTTGTTGTTTTTTGTGTGTGTGTGTGTGTGTCACTCTGTCATCCCTTATCTAGTTCCCTCTCTCCATACTTCTCACCGTCGTACACCCCTTCCCTTCTCTCTCTTTCCCCCCAGTCCCACCCCTCCCCTTTCACTCCCTTCTCTCCCCACTACACCCTAATATTTTCTCAATGTTAACAACATTGATCGCCTTCTGCTTCTCAACACGAGTCAAGCTGGAGACAGGCACAGCTAACTGTTTGTATTAAAGTCTTCATTAGCATGCATTGTGTGCAAGGCGCATCCCCGGATGTGTTCGCTATTCAAGTAGTATTTCCGCCACCTGTCGCTCTTTCCTGCCCTGCCATCCCCCACCCCCACCCCCTGCCCCCACTCCCCTCTCCCACACACCCCCAGCTGCTGACTATCGACGTGTTACTTGCTTTGCTTTCTCAGTCTCCCTCACAGTCGAGCTGCAACACACACTTCAGACAGCTCAGGTAAACTCTTTTTCCTTTTTTTGTCCATTTGGTCTTGTACTGGACTGGTGCTGTGCTGTGTAGGATTGTGTCCTGTTGCAGTATATTGTGTAAATTAATCTGCACGAAAGTCAAAAGAGCGCCAAAAGTCAAAGGCAAGTAGTCAAAGACAGGTGATATCCCACCTGCTGTCTTTACAGAGATTTTGACGTGATCATTCATTGATCGTTATTAACTTAACACAAGTGCCTCTGACTTTCTATTTGTATATAGTTTTGTTGAAGTAGAATGTTGCCCAACACTATCGACAGCTTTCTGAAAGTCGACGAAGCAGCTGTATAATCTGTCCTTTTTGTCATTTGAGGCATTGTCAATAATGTTTTTAAGATTAAAAACATCGTCAGTTGTTCTTGACAATTTCTTTTTCTGAATCCAGCTTGGTCTTGGACTAAAAGATTATTGTCTTCAAGATAGTCAGATATTCTTTCATTTAATATGTGGCAAAAAAGGTTTCCCAGTGCGCTGTTTATTGTTCGTTTTCTCCCCTCCCCCCCCCCCCCCCCCCCCGCCACAACACACACACACACACACACACACACACACACACACACACACACACACACACCTACATTGGGTTTAAGGCATCACTGCTTTTGTCTTTTGATATACCGATTCCTGTTTTCTTCAGGGTATGTAACCGATCGTAGATTTTTTGGAATAGTTCTTGTATGGTAAGTAAAGTTAATAGAAGACGCTGAGAAGTGCCCAGTCGCTCTTCCGGTGTTCAGTGACGGAGTACCCAGTAGCTCTTCTGTTGCTCTGTGAAGACATGCCCAGTCGCTCTTCTGTTGCACAATGAAGAAGAGCCCAGTTGCTCCTCTGTTGCCCTATGAAGGAGTGCCTAGTGGCTCTTCTGTTGCTGTGTGAATGAGTGTCCAGTCGCTCTTCTGGTGCTCTATAAAGGAGCATCCAGTCGCTCTTCTGTTGCTCTCTGATGGTATGCCCAGTCGCTCTTCTGTTGCTCTATGAAGGAGTGCCCAGTCGCTCTTCTGTTGCTCTATGAAGGAGTGCCCAGTCACTCTTCTGGTTCTCTGCAAAGGAGTGCCCAGTTGCTTTTCTTTTGTGCAGCAAAGGAGTGCCCGGTCGCTCTTCTGTTGTGCAGTGAAGCAGTGACCCATCACTCTCATGATGCTCTGTGAAGGAGTGCCCGGTCGTTCTTCTGTTGTTCTGTGAAGGCTTGCCCAGTTGTTCTTGCTGTGCAGTGAAGGAGTGCCCACTTGCTCTCCTGTTGCCCTGTAAAGGAGTGCCCAGTCGCTCTTCTGTTGCTCTGTGAAGGCTTGCCCAGTTGTTCTTCTGTTGCCAGTGTGAAGGAGTGCCCAGATGCTCCTCTGTTGCTCTGTGAAGGAGCATGCAGTCGCTCTTCTGTCGCGCTGACAGGAGTGCCCAGTCGCTGTTCTCTTGTTCTGTGAAGAAGCATCTAGTCGCTCTTCTGGTGCTCTGTAAAGGAGTTCCTACACACTTTTCAGTTGCTCTGTGAAGGAGTGCCCAGTCACTTTTCTGTTGCTCTGTAAAGGAGTGGCCAGTCGCTCTTCTTGTGCTCTGTGAAGGAGTTCCCACTTGCTCTTCTGTTGGTCTATGAAGGAGTCCCCAGTCACTCTTGTGTTGCTCTGTGAAGGAGTGCCCAGTCGCTTTTCTGGAGCTCTGTGAAGGAAGGAGTGGCCAGTCGCTCTTCAGGTGCTCTGTAAAGGAATGCCCAGTCGCTTTCTGGCGTTCTGTGAAGGAGTGCCAGTCGCTCTTCTGGTGTTGTGTGAAGGAGTGCCCAGTCGCACTTCTGTTGCTCTGTGAAGAGTGCCCAGTTGCTCCTCTGGTGTTCTGTGAGAAACATCCAGTCGCTCTTGTCTTGCTCGGCGAAGGAGTGCCCAGTCGCTTTTATGGTGCTGTGTGAAGGAGTGCCCAGTCGCTCTTCTGTTTCTCTGTGAAGGAGTACCCAGTCGCTCTTCTGTTGTGCAGTGAAGGAGTTTGCAGTCGAGTCGGTCTTCTGTTGCTCCGCGAAGGAGTCCCCAGTCGCTCTTCTGCTGCTGCTCTGTAAAAGAGTGCCCAGACGCTCTCCTGATTCTCCTATGAAGGAGTGCCTAGTCGCTCTTCTGGTGCTCAGTGAAGTAGTGCCCAGTCGCTCTTCTGTTGCTCTGTGAAGGCGTGCCTAGTTGCTTTTCTGTTGTGCTGTTAAGGAGTCCTCACTCGCGCTCCTGTTGCCCCTGTGAAGGAGTGCCCAGTCGCTCTTCTGTTGCACTGTGAAGGAGTGCCCAGTCGCTCTTCTGTTGCTCTGTGAAGGAGCATGAAGTCGCTCTTTTGTCGCTCTGTGAAGGAGCTCTGCTCTCTGACGGGGTGCCAAGGCTTTTCTGTTACCCTGTGAATGAGTGCCCAGATGCTCTCTGTTGCTCTGTGAAGGAGTGCCCAGTCGCTCTTCTGTCGCTCTGTGAAGGAGCATGAAGTCGCTCTTTTGTCGCTCTGTGAAGGAGTGTCCAGTCGCCTTTTCTGTTGCTCTGTGAAGAAGCGTCTAGTCGCTGTTCTGGTGCTCTATGAAGGAGTGCCCACTCGCTTTTCTCTTGTTCTGTGTGAAGAGTGCCCAGTCGCTGTTCTGTTGCTCTGTGAAGGAGTGCCCAGTCACGTTTTGTTGCTCTGTGAAGGAGTGCCCAGTCGCGTTTTGTTGTTCTGTGAAGGAGTGCCCAGTCGCTTTTCTGGTGTTCTGTGAAGGAGCGTCCAGTCGCTCTTCTGTTACTCTGTGAAGGAGTGCCCAGTCGCGTTTTGTTGCTCTGTGAAGGAGTGCCCAGTCCCTCTTGTGTTGCTCTGTGAAGGAGTGCCCAGTCGCTCTTCTGTTTCTCTTGAAGGAGTGCCCAGTCGCTCTTCTGTTGCTCTGTGAAGGAGTGCCCAGTCGCTCTTCTGTTGCTCTGTGAAGAGTGCCCAGTCGCTCTTCTGTTACTCTGTGAAGGAGCGCCCAGTCGCTCTTCTGTTACTCTGTGAAGGAGTGCCCAGTCGCTCTTCTGTTGCTCTGTGAAAGAGAGTGCCCAGTCGCTCTTCTGTTACTCTGTGAAGGAGTGCCCAGTCGCTCTTCTGTTACTCTGTGAAAGAGTGCCCAGTCGCTCTTCTGTTACTCTGTGAAGGAGTCCCAGTCGCTCTTCTGTTACTCTGTGAAAGAGTGCCCAGTCGCTCTCCTGTTGCTCTGTGAAAGAGTGCCCAGTCGCTCTTCTGTTGCTCTGTGAAGGAGTGCCCAGTCGCTCTTCTGTTGCTCTGTGAAGGAGTGCCCAGTCGCTCTTCTGTTGCTCTGTGAAGGAGTGCCCAGTCGCTCTTCTGTTGCTCTGTGAAGGAGTGCCCAGTCGCTCTTCTGTTGCTCTGTGTGAAGGAGTGCCCAGTCGCTCTTCTGTTGCTCTGTGAAGGAGTGCCCAGTCGCTCTTCTGTTGCTCTGTGAAGGAGTGCCCAGTCGCTCTTCTGTTGCTCTGTGAAGGAGTGCCCAGTCGCTCTTCTGTTGCTCTGTGAAGGAGTGCCCAGTCGCTCTTCTGTTGCTCTGTGAAGGAGTGCCCAGTCGCTCTTCTGTTGCTCTGTGAAGGAGTGCCCAGTCGCTCTTCTGTTGCCAAATGAAGGAGTCCATTTCCATCCTCCATGTTTTTAATGCTATCTAGCAGTCTCCTCGTGGGTACTAAAAGCTCTGCTGTCTTGTTTATCCTTTTCAAGTCAGTTAAGACACTGATGGCCTATCAACAGGGTAAAATCGAAAACAAGTTGCCCAGTCGCTGACTCTGTCGATAGCATCTCCAAGGGAATTTCACACACTCTCTCATTTTCAAATCTCTCTCTCTCTCTCTCTCTCTCTCTCTCACTTCATCCTCTCTCTCTCTCTCACTCTCGCTCTCTCTCTCTCTCTCGCTCTCTCTCTCTGTCTCTCTCTCTCTCTCTCTCTCTCTCTCTCTCTCTCTCTCTCTCTCTCTCTCTCTCTCTCTCTCTCCTGCATTTTACTAAGAGTGTGTGTGCGTGTGTGTGTGTGTGTGTGTGTGTGAGTGTGTGTGTGTGTGTGGGGGGGGGGGGGGGTGAAGGAGTATGTGTCTGTCTTTTTGTGTGTCTCTGTGTGTGTGTCTGTGTGTGCTAATATTTAGGTATGTTTGTGTTTGTTTTGTTTTGTGTGTGTGTGTGTGTGTCACTCTGTCATCTATCTATTCCCTCTATCTTAGTTTACCTCTCTCCCCCATACTTCTCACCTCGTACACCCCTTCCCTTCTCTCTCTTTCCCCCCAAGCCACCGGTTTGTCCCCTTTCACTCCCATGCTCTGTGTGCAGGCCCACTACACCCTAATATTTTCTCTATTCAAGTATTTCCGCCACCTGTCGCTCTTCCTGCCCTGCCATCTCCCCACCCCCTGCCCCCACTCCCGCTCCACACCCCTAACTGCTGACTATCGACATGTTACTTGCTTTCTCAGTCTCCCTCACAGTCGAGCTGCAACCACACACTTCAGACAGCTCAGGTAAACTCTTTTTTCCTTTTTTTTGTCCATTTGGTCTTGTACTGGACTGTGCTGTGTAGGATTGTGTCCTGTTGCAGTATATTGTGTAAATTAATCTGCACGAAAGTCAAAAGAGCGCCAAAAGTCAAAGGCAAGTAGGTCAAAGACAGGTGATATCCCACCTGCTGTCTTTACAGAGATTTTGACGTGATCATTCATTGATCGTTATTCCCTTAACACAAGTGACTCTGACTTTCTATTTTGTATAGTTTGTTGAAGTAGAATGTTGCCAACACTATCGACAGCTTTTGCCGACTATCGACAGCTTTTCTGAAAGTCCGACGCAGCTGTATAATCTGTCCTTTTTGTCATTTGAGGCATTGTCAATAATGTGTTTTTAAGATTAAAAACATCGTCAGTTGTTCTTGACAATTTCTTTTTTCTGAATCCAGCTTGGTCTTGGACTAAAAGATTATTGTCTTCAAGATAGTCAGATATTCTTTCATTTATATGTGGCAAAAAGGTTTCCCCCGTGCGCTGTTTATTGTTCGTTTCTCCCCCGTTGCTCTATGAAGGAGTGCCCAGTCACTCTTCTGGTTCTCTGCAAAGGAGGGCCCAGTTGCTTTTCTTTTGTGCAGCAAGGAGTGCCCGGCGCTTCTGTTGTTGCAGTGACCCAGTGACCCATCCACTCTCATGATGCTCTGTGAAGGAGTGCCCGGTCGTTTCTTCTGTTGTTCTGTGAACCTTGCCCAGTTGTTCTTCTGCTGTGCAGGAAGGAGTGCCCACTTGCTTTCCTGTTGCCTGTTCGGGGTTAAAGGAGTGCCCAGTCGCTCTTCTGTTGCTCTGTGAAGGCTTGCTCCAGTTGCCCTCACCTCTCTCCCAGTTGTTCTTCTGTTGCCCAGTGAAGGAGTCCCAGATCTCCTCTGTTGCTCTGTGAAGGAGCCTGCAGTCGCTCTTCTGTCCGCGCTGACAGGAGTGCCCAGTCGCTGTTCTCTTGTTCTGTGAGAAGCATCTAGTCGCTCCTCTGGTGCTCTGTAAAGGAGTTCCTACACACTTTTCAGTTGCTCTGTGAAGGAGTGCCAGTCCCCTTTCTGTTGCTCTGTAAAGGAGTGGCCAGTCGCTCTTCTTGTGCTCTGTGAAGGAGTTTCCCACTTGCTCTTTCTGTTGGTCTATGAAGGAGTGCCCAGTCACTCTTGTGTTGCTCTGTGAAGGAGTGCCCAGTCACTCTTGTGTTGCTCTGTGAAGGGAGTGGCCAGTCGCTTTTTCTGGAGCTCTGTGAAGGAGTGGCCCAGTCGCTCTTCAGGTGCTCTGTAAAGGAATGCCCAGTCGCTTTTCTGGCGTTCTGTGAAGGAGTGCCAGTCGCTCGCTGGTGCTGTGTGAAGGAGTGCCCTCCTCGCACTTGGCTCTGTGAATCTCCCCCCCCCCCTTCCCCCTTGAAGAGTGCCCAGCGTGCCCAGTTGCTGGGTGTTCTGTGAAGAAACATCCAGTCGCCTTGTCTTGCTCGGCGAAGGAGTGCCCAGTCGCTTTTATGGTGCTGTGTGAAGGAGTGCCTTGTCGCTCTTCTGTTTTCTCTGTGAAGGAGTGCCCAGTCGCTCTTCTTTTGTGCAGTGAAGGAGTTTGGAGTCGAGTCCGGTCTTCTGTTGCTCCGCAAAGGAGTCCCCAGTCGCTCTTCTGCAGCTCTGTAAAAAGAGTGTTCAGATTGCTCTCCTGATTCTCCTATGAAGGAGTGCCTAGTCGCTCTTCTGTGCTCAGTGAAGTAGTGCCCAGTCGCTCCTCTGTTGCTCTGTGAAGGCGTGCCCAGTTGCTCTTCTGTTGTGCTGTCGTAAGGAGTCCTCACTCGCGCTCCTGTTGCCCTGTGAAGGAGTGGCCCAGTCGCTCTTCTGTTGCCTGTGAAGGAAGTGCCCAGTCGCTCTTCTGACGTGGTGCTCTCTGACGGGGTGCCCAAGGCTTTTCTGTTTCCCCCCGCTCCCTGTCCCCCCTGAAGTTCGCTCTTTTTCGCTCGATGCCCAGATGTTCTTTTGTTGCTCTGTGAAGGAGTTCCAGTCGCTCTTCTGTCGCTCTGTGAAGCGAGCATGAAGTCGCTGTTCTTTGTCGCTCTGTGAAGGAGTGTCCACCCGCTTTTCTGTTGCTCTGTGAAGAAGCGCCTAGTCCCTCGCCTGTTTTGGTGCTCTATGAAGGATTGCCCACTCCTTTTCTGTTGTCTTCTGTGAAAGAGTGCCCAGTCCCCGCCTGTTGCTCTGTGAAAGAGTGCCCAGTCCTCGCTGTTCTATTGCTCTGTGAAGGAGTGCCCAGTCACGTTTTTGTTGCTCTTTGAAGGAGTGCCCAGTCGCTCTTGTGTTGCTCTGTTGAAGGAGTGCCCAGTCGCTTTCTTGTGTTTCTCTTGAAGGAGTGCCCAGTTGCTCCTCCTGTTGCTCTGTGAAAGAGTGCCCAGTCGCCTTTTCTGGTGTTCTCTGGCAAGAGTGCCCAGTCGCTCCCCTGTTACTCTGTGAAGGAGTGCCCAGTCGCTCTCCTGTTGCTCTGTGAAGGAGTGCCCAGTTGCTCTCCTGTTGCCTGTGAAGGAGTGCCCTCCCCCCACCTCCTCTCCTGTTGCTCTGTGAAGGAGTGCCCCAGTCGCTCTCCTGTTGCCTCTGTGAAGGAGTGCCCAGTCGCTCCCCTGTTGCTCTGTGAAGGAGTGCCCCCTCGCTCCCCTGTTGCTCTGTGAAGGAGTGCCCAGTTCGCTCCCCTGTTGCTCTGTGAAGGAGTGCCCAGTCGCTCCCCTGTTGCTCTGAAGAAGGAGTGCCCAGTCGCTCTTCTGTTGCTCTGTGAAGGAGTGCCCAGTCGCTCCTCCTTTTGCTCTGTGAAGAGTGCCCGTCGCTCTTCTGTTGCTCTGTGAAAGAGTCCCCCTCGCTCTTCTGTTGCTCTGTGAAGGCCGCCCCCAGTCCTCTTCTGTTGGCCCAAATGAAGGAGTCCATTTCCATCGCCATGTTTTAATGCTATCTAGCAGCTCGCCCCCGTGTTGTACTAAAAGCTCTGTCTGTCTTGATTTAGCATTTTCAAGTCAGTTAAGACACTGATGGAGGCCTCCTCTTTGGGTAAACCCGAAAAAAGTTGCCCAGTCCTGACCTCCGATCAAGCTCCCCGCATGGAGGCCGCTTCCCTCTTGCTAGCCCCCAAGGATTTTAAAATCGCATGGAGGATTGCTTTGCTCAAACACCAAAAAAAAAAAAAAAAAAAAAAGCTGATCCTCCATCTGCCGCTGACATTATCCATTTAAAATGTAGCCATTTGAATTTCACACACTCTCTCATTTTCAAATCTCTCTCTCTCTCTCTCTCCTCTCTCTCCTCATCTCTCAGCTCTCTCTCGCTCTCCTCTCCCTCTCCCTCCTATCGCTCTCCTCGTCTCTCTCCTCTCTGTCTCTCTCTCTCTCTCGCTCCTCTCTCTCTCTCTCCTCTCTCTCTCTCCTCTCTCTCTCTCTCTCTCTCTCCCCTGCATTTTACTATGAGTGTGTGTGCGTGTGTGTGTGTGTGTGTGTGTGTGTGTTGTGAGTGTGTGTGTGTGTGTGTGGGTACCCCCCCCGGAGTATGTGTCTGTCTTTTTGTGTGTGTCTGTGTGTGCCCCTGTGTGTGCTAATATTTTAGGTATGTTTGTGTTTTGTTTTTGTTTTGTGTGTGTGTGTGTGTGTCACTCTGTCATCCCTTATCTCCCCCTCTCTCCTACTTCCCCCCCGTCCTCTTCCACCCGTACACTCCTTCCCCTCTCTCTCTTTCCCCCCAGTCCCACCCCTCCCCTTTCACTCCCTTCCTCCCCACTACACCTAATATTTTCTCAATGTTAACAACATTGATCGCCTTCTGCTTCTCAACACGAGTCAAGCTGGAGACAGGCACAGCTAACTGTTTGTATTAAAGTCTTCATTAGCATGCATTGTGTGGCAAGGCGCATCCCCGGATGTGTTCGCTATCAAGTATTTCCGCCACCTGTCGCTCTTTCCTGCCCTGCCATCCCCCACCCCCACCCCCCCCCCTGCCCCACTCCCGCTCCCCACACCCCCAGCTGCTGACTGTCGACGTGTTACTTGCTTTCTCAGTCTCCCTCACAGTCGAGCTGCAACACACACTTCAGACAGCTCAGGTAAACTCTTTTTCCTTTTTTTTGTCCATTTGGTCTTGTACTGGACTGTGCTGTGTAGGATTGTGTCCTGTTTGCAGTATATTGTGTAAATTAATCTGCACGAAAGTCAAAAGAGCGCCAAAAGTCAAAGGCAAGTAGTCAAAGACAGGTGATATCCCACCTGCTGTCTTTACAGAGATTTTGACGTGATCATTCATTGATCGTTATTAACTTAACACAAGTGCCTCTGACTTTCTATTTTGTATAGTTTTGTTGAAGTAGAATGTTGCCCAACACTATCGACAGCTTTCTGAAAGTCGACGAAGCAGCTGTATAATCTGTCCTTTTTGTCATTTGAGGCATTGTCAATAATGTTTTTAAGATTAAAACATCGTCAGTTGTTCTTGACAATTTCTTTTTCTGAATCCAGCTTGGTCTTGGACTAAAAGATTATTGTCTTCAAGATAGTCAGATATTCTTTCATTTAATATGTGGCAAAAAAGGTTTCCCAGTGCGCTGTTTATTGTTCGTTTCTCCCCCTCCCCCCCCCCTCCCGCCCCGAACACACACACACACCCACACACACACACACCACACACACACACACCTACATTGGGTTAAGGCATCACTGCTTTTGTCTTTTGATATACCGATTCCTGTTTTCTTCAGGGTATGTAACCGATCGTAGATTTTTCTGGAATAGTTTCTTGTATGGTAAGTAAGTTTATAGAAGACGCTGAGAAGAGCCCAGTCGCTCTTCCGGTGTTCAGTGACAGAGTACCCAGTAGCTCTTCTGTTGCTCTGTGAAGACATGCCAGTCGCTCTTCTGTTGCACAATGAAGAAGAGCCCAGTTGCTCCTCTGTTGCCCTATGAAGGAGTGCCTAGTGGCTCTTCTGTTGCTGTGTGAATGAGTGTCCCAGTCGCTCTTCTGGTGCTCTATAAAGGAGCATCCAGTCGCTCTTCTGTTGCTCTCTGATGGTATGCCCAGTCGCTCTTCTGTTGCTCTATGAAGGAGTGCCCAGTCGCTCTTTCTGTTGCTCTATGAAGGAGTGCCCAGTCACTCTTCTGGTTCTCTGCAAAGAGTGTGCCCAGTTGCTTTTCTTTTGTGCAGCAAAGGAGGTGCCCGGTCGCTCTTCTGTTGTGCAGTGAAGCAGTGACCCATCACTCTCATGATGCTCTGTGAAGGAGTGCCCGGTCGTTCTTCTGTTGTTCTGTGAAGGCTTGCCCAGTTGTTCTTCTGCTGTGCAGTGAAGGAGTGCCCACTTGCTCTCCTGTTGCCCTGTAAAGGAGTGCCCAGTCGCTCTTCTGTTGCTCTGTGAAGGCTTGCCCAGTTGTTCTTCTGTTGCCCAGTGAAGCGGAGTGCCCAGATGCTCCTCTGTTGCTCTGTGAAGGAGCAATGCAGTCGCTCTTCTGTCGCGCTGACAGGAGTGCCCAGTCGCTGTTCTCTTGTTCTGTGAAGAAGCATCTAGTCGCTCTTCTGGTGCTCTGTAAAGAGGTTCCTACACACTTTTCAGTTTTGCTCTGTGAAGGAGTGCCCAGTCACTTTTCTGTTGCTCTGTAAAGGAGTGGCCAGTCGCTCTTCTTGTGCTCTGTGAAGGAGTTCCCACTTGCTCTTCTGTTGGTCTATGAAGGAGTCCCCAGTCACTCTTGTGTTGCTCTGTGAAGGAGTGCCCAGTCGCTTTTCTGGAGCTCTGTGAAGGAGTGGCCAGTCGCTCTTTCAGGTGCTCTGTAAAGGAATGCCCAGTCGCTTTTCTGGCGTTCTGTGAAGGAGTGCCAGTCGCTCTTCTGGTGCTGTGTGAAGGAGTGCCCAGTCGCACTTCTGTTGCTCTGTGAAGAGTGCCCAGTTGCTCCTCTGGTGTTCTGTGAAGAAACATTCAGTCGCTCTTGTCTTGCTCGGCGAAGGAGTGCCCAGTCGCTTTTATGGTGCTGTGTGAAGGAGTGCCCAGTCGCTCTTCTGTTTCTCTGTGAAGGAGTGCCCAGTCGCTCTTCTGTTGTGCAGTGAAGGAGTTTTGGAGTCGAGTCGGTCTTCTGTTGCTCCGCGAAGGAGTCCCCAGTCGCTCTTCTGCAGCTCTGTAAAAAGAGTGTTCAGACGCTCTCCTGATTCTCCTATGAAGGAGTGCCTAGTCGCTCTTCTGGTGCTCAGTGAAGTAGTGCCCAGTCGCTCTTCTGTTGCTCTGTGAAGGCGTGCCCAGTTGCTCTTCTGTTGTGCTGTTAAGGAGTCCTCACTTGCGCTCCTGTGAAGGAGTGCCCTGTGTGAAGGAGTGCCCAGTCGCTCTTCTGTTTGCACTGTGAAGGAGTGCCAGTCGCTCTTCTGTTGCTCTCTGACGGGGTGCCAAGGCTTTTCTGTTACCTCTGTGAAGGAGTGCCCAATCGCTCTTCTGTTGCTCTGTGAAGGAGTGCCCAGTCGCGCTCTTCTGTGAAGGAGTGTCGCTCGTCTGTGAAGGAGCATGAAGTCGCTCTTTTTGTCACTCTGTGAAGGAGTTGTGCCAGTCGCCTTTCTGTTGCTCTGTGAAGAAGCGTGCCCAGTCGCTGTTCTGGTGCTCTATGAAGGAGTTGCCCACTCGCTTTTCTGTTGTTCTGTGAAAGAGTGCCCAGTCGCTGTTCTGTTGCTCTGTGAGGAGTGCCCAGTCGCTGTTCTGTTGCTCTGTGAAGGAGTGCCCAGTCACGTTTTGTTTGCTCTGTGAAGGAGTGCCCAGTCGCTTTCTCTGTTGCTCTGTGAAGGAGTGTCAGTCGCTCTTCTGTTTACTCTGTGAAGTGCCCAGCGCTCCTCTGTTGCTCTGTGAAGGAGTGCCTGTCCCTCTTCTGTGCTCTGTGAAGGAGTGCCCAGTCGCTCTTCTTGTTCTCTGTGAAGGAGTGCCCAGTCGCTCTCCTGTTGCTCTGTGAAGGAGTGCCCAGTCGCTCTTCTGTTGCTCTGTGAAGGAGTGCCCAGTCGCTCTTCTGTTGCTCTGTGAAGGAGTGCCCAGTCGCCAGTCGATCTGTTACTCTGTGAAGGAGTGCCCAGTCGCTCTCCTGTTGCTCTGTGAAGGAGTGCCCCAGTCGCTCTTCTGTTGCTCTGTGAAGGAGTGCCCAGTCGCT
>JADBJO010032709.1:0-15413 GCA_016801955.1 Conus betulinus
TTCATACCCTTCTTGAAACTTCTTCAATTCTGAGAGCCAATTTCAAGGCCTGGGAAATCCATGAAAATCAATAAAATGTGGTTCTGTAGAACAAACCCCTTGAACACCTTTGAAAATCAAGCTGTCGACTCCAAACATTTTTAACATGGCCAGAAAAAAAAAAAAAGAGAAAAAGGCATTTGATTTTCTGCTTTCAGGTTGATTTTTTTTTTTTTTTTTTTTTTTTTTTTTTTTTTTTACGTTTGTGATCCCGCATTGTCGTCTGCTATTTACCCAAGGGAGATAATTTGTAAACTAACGCAAGTTTTCAATGCTACGCATGCGCGAAAGTTTTACGCTTCCGGCTTGTTCAGTTTCCTGTGTTTTTTCATCTGTCTAGGGCTGGATAAACCCGCGTATTTTTGACTGGGCGAGAGAAGACAAAGCAAACAAACATGTCTGCTACTGCACAGTCTGCAATAAAGTTTCGATGTATGAGCAGTGGGCGAGAATGCCCTGGTTAGCCACAGCAAAGGAAAAAGCATATATAGCTCTACTGGCGTTGAGCAAATCTTCGGCAGCGATACCCATCTCTCACAAGTTTTCTTACAAACAATACGGCAGCAGCAGCGTCGAACGCGAATGTTTTGTCGCCATGAAATCCTGATCCTGATGTGTCCGTCTGTTCTGAAATCTGAAATTCTTTGGACACTGCACACTGTCAACGCGCACCAAAGCTTCAGCTCTTGTGAACAGAATTCTCAGCTTTTTCAGACAATGTGTCCAGATAGTCAAATCGCCGAAGGATAAATTTCAGTGTGGTGATAGGAAATAAGGTATTTGGCGACGTTTGGCATTGCACCTCACTTAATGTTTTTTTCATTCATTGTTGAAAAAAAAAAACAAGAAGAATCAAATTTGAGCAGTTTGCTGTGAGTGTGAGCATTGACGTTACAGACTTTTAGCATTATTTTTTTTTTTTTGTATAAAATACGACTTTCCAGTTAGTACCAACATTATTTCTGTTTCTGCTGTGTGAAGTAACGGCTGATCAAGTTGACCAAGGGCAGAAAACAGGTATGGGGCATATCCATATTTTTAAAATTATTATTTCTGACAGTAGGGGCGGCTTAGTGTGTGGCGTCCTGCATATGTTGGATCAGACCAGGCACTACTGAACACCACCAAAGTGACTCGGTGTCACACTGTCACCCTTGCACACGCGCATTCATGATACTACTACTTACACACACACGCAATCCCACTAGTCAACCAAAAGGCGCACTACAGTACAGAATATTTGTTCTTCCCCTCTCCTCTGGGAAAAACACTTTGCTAATTGAACAATTCTAGCATCACACTCGAGTAATTATCAAACAAATTCTATACATGTTTCTCTCTCTCTTCACATTGAGAGATAAATCAAGTGACGAATTTATATGAATGAAGACTTTCAAGATTCCTCCTTGCTAGAGAAAGAATACACATACTCCAAGAATATAACGTCATGGCCTTCTACACACACATTGGCCCAAGATCCAGACCAGGAGAATAAACAATCCATGTATCCATGATGCCATACCTGCATCAGAGAAAGCACTGGCCCCTTACTGTCATGATCCCTGTCTGCATCAGAAAAAGTGCCCTTGAACTCTCCAGTCACTGGGAAACGATGACATCCGACTCCTACCCGGGGTCTTTAATCGCCGGGGCTGAACTATCAGTGTGTGTTCCCCACACCATGGCCTGTTTAGGTTGCTTATATGATCTATAGTCTGTGTCCTGGTTGTACTAAGTCCTTGCCGCTCTCTATATGTCTGTTTAAGTTGTTTGTATGATCTATAATCTTTGTCCTGGTTATATTATCCTTGCTGCTCTGTGTCTGTCTGTTTAGGTTGTGTGCATCTGTCTGTTAGATTGACATGTAATCTGTAGTAAGTGTCAACTTGGTATCTGTCTGTTAGGTTGACATGTAATCTGTAGTAAGTGTCAACTCGGTATCTGACTGTTAGGTTGACATGTAATGTGTAGTCAGTGTCAATTCTGTATCAGTCTGTAGGTTGACATGTAATCTGTATGTAGTCTGTATATCTGTTTGGGTTGACATGTAATCTGTAGTCTGTGTCAACTCTTTATCTGTCTGTTAGGTTGACATGTAATGTGTATGTGCCAAGTCTGTATCAGTCTGTCTGGGTTGACATGTAATCTGTAGTCTGTGTTAACTCTGTATCAGTCTGTTTACTTTAAGTTGACATGTAATCTGTAGTCTGTGTCAACTCTGTATCTGTTAGATTGACATGTAATCATGTATGTGCCAAGTCTGTATCAGTCTGTCTGGGTTGACATGTAATCTGTAGTCTGTGTTAACTCTGTATCAGTCTGTTTAAGTTGACATGTAGTCTGTGTCAACTCGGTATCTGTCTGTTTGGGTAGACATGTAATGTTAGGTCTGTGTTAATTCTGTATCAGTCTGTTAGGTTGACATGTAATCTGTAGTCTGTGCCACCTCTGTATCAATTTGTAGTCTGTATCAACTCTGTCTGTTTAGATTGACATGTAATCTGTATTCTGTCAGACTTGTTGGTGATGGAGAGACCATGTGCTGTGCTGTGTCATGATGTGTAGTCTGTGTCGGCCATGTCAGCAATGAAGTCACTGTGTTGGCCATGTCAGTGATGAAGTCACTGTGTGTTGACATGTCAGCAATGAAGTCACTGTGTTGGCCATTGTCTGTGATGAAGTCACTGTGTTGGCCATGTCAGTGATGAAGTCAGTCATGTCAGTGATGTGTGTTGACATGTCAGTGATGAAGTCACTGTGTTGCCATGTCAGTGGTGAAGTCACAGTGTTGCCATGTCAGTGATGAAGTCACTGTGTTGCCATGTCAGTGAGGAAGTCACTGTGTTGCCATGTCAGTGATGAAGTCACTGTGTGCCATGTCAGTGATGAAGTCACTGTGTTGCCATGTCAGTGATGAAGTCACTGTGTTGCCATGTCAGTGATGAAGTCACTGTGTTGCCATGTCAGTGATGAGTCACTGTGTTGCCATGTCAGTGATGAAGTCACTGTGTTGACATGTCAGTGATGAAGTCACTGTGTTGCCATGTCAGTGATGAAGTCACAGTGTTGCCATGTCAGTGATGAAGTCACTGTGTTGCCATGTCATGAAGTCACTGAAGTCACTGTGTTGTCACTGTGTGTCATGTCAGTGAAGTCACTGTGTTGCCATGTCAGTGATGAAGTCACTGTGTTGCCATGTCAGTGATGAAGTCACTGTGTTGCCATGTCAGTGATGAAGTCACTGTGTTGCCATGTCAGTGATGAAGCCACTGTGTTGACATGTCAGTGATGAAGTCACTGTGTTGCCATGTCAGTGATGAAGTCACTGTGTTGCCATGTCAGTGATGAAGTCACTGTGTTGCCATGCCATGATGAAGTCACTGTGTTGCCATGTCACTGTGAAGTCACTGTGTTGCCATGTCAGTGATGAAGTCACTGTGTTGCCATGTCAGTGATGAAGTCACACTGTGTTGACATGTCAGTGATGAAGTCACTGTGTTGCCATGTCAGTGATGAAGTCACTGTGTTGCCATGTCAGTGATGAAGTCACTGTGTTGCCATGTCAGTGATGAAGTCACTGTGTTGCCATGTCAGTGATGAAGTCACTGTGTTGCATGTCAGTGATGAAGTCACTGTGTGCTGCCATGTCAGTGATGAAGTCACTGTGTTGCCATGTCAGTGATGAAGTCACTGTGTTGCCATGTCAGTGATGAAGTCACTGTGTTGCCATGTTAGTGATGAAGTCACTGTGTTGCCATGTCAGTGAAGTCACTGTGTTGCCATGTCAGTGATGAAGTCACTGTGTTGCCATGTCAGTGATGAAGTCACTGTGTTGCCATGTCCCACCAGACTGTGCCGTCACACCAAGTTGCTGCTGGACACTGAGGGCAAGGTGTGTGGTCGGTGTCACGGCTGCTTCCAGCTGCTGACCTCCAGCAAGGTGAGCTCCCAGACTGCCACGCCCCACACCCCGGACCCCTTCGCCGTGTTTGTCAAGGAGAACTACAGCAGCGTGAAGAGGAGTGGGGGAGGCCTGCCCCACAAACAGGTCATGGAGGCCCTCAGTCGCCAGTTTGCCCAGACCCAGGTCCACTTTTCTTGAGTACGTTCACTGCCACTTTTTTTTTTTTTTTTTTTTTTTTTTTTTTTTTGAGAATGTTCGCATATTTTTTTTTTTTTTTTTTTTTGTTGAGTATGTTCACTGGCTTTTTTTTCCCTTTTTTTTTTTCTTTTTTTTTTCTTTTTTATGTTCTGGCTTTTTTTTTTTTTCTTTTTTTTTTTTTTTTTTTTTTTTTTTTTTTTTTTTCCTTTTTTTTTTTTTTTTTTCTTTTTTATGTTCACTGGCTTAAAATTTTCTTTTTTTTTTTTTTTTTTTTTTTTTTTTTTTGTTCACTGGCTTTTTTCCTTTTTTTTTTTTTCTTTTTTTTTTCATTTCACTTTTTTTTTTTTTTTTTTTTTTTTTCTTTTTTTTTTTTTATGTTCACTTGATTTTTTTTTTTTTTCTTTTTTTGTGTGTGAGTATGTTGCACTTTTTTGTTTTTTCTTTTCTCTTTTTTTTTTGTTTTTTTTTTTTTTTTTTTTTTTTTTTTTATGTTCCCTTGGATTTTTTTTTTTCCTTTTCTTTTTTTTTTTTTTTGTGTATGTCATGTTCACATTTTTTTTTTTTTTTTTTTTTTTTTTCTTCTTTTTTTTTTTTTATGTTCACTTGGACCTTTTTTTTTTTGTTTTTTTTTTTTCCATGCGCTTTTTTTCATGATGGAAGGCTGACTGGAGGGGCCAGGGAGATTATATGTTCAGGTTGATATGTGATTTATGACTTTCAGGTTGCATAGAGAAAGCCATTGACTGTCGCTAGGGTTGTGTGAGAAGAAGTCTGGTATCTGTTCCTAAAAGGTTCTTTAACAGAGAAAATGCTTGAAGATTATAAAGAAAAATATATCTGATGTATTTTGTTTGAATCTAGACACTGTAAGATGAAGATGACAAATTTCAGATTTTAGCCGTGGAAGGAAAACCAAGTCTGTGGGTTTGTGGGCCATGTAGTGTGTCCCTAATGGTGTGTGTCTGTTTTCAGTAGTTACACACTGCGTTGTTGTCTGTGTCTGAGACAGATGTGGACATGAGCATCTTCTTCTCCTGTACAGAGAGGGAATAGGATAAATCTATACGCTGATCTGTTGACAGTGTTCTTTGCTTGCTGGTGCTTGCACATGCTGGATAGAGGAGTCTGGAAGCCTTGTGATTTGTCAGGATACACCTTGAGACGCCCCACCCATCCAAAAGATGCTGATGAAATGAATTTTGTGCAAGCCTAACTCGGGGTTTTTTTTTTTAATGGTGAAGCATGATCATCAGGATGGACATGAGTCGTGTCACTCAGTGAAGCATAATCATGATGGACAATGTTGTGTCACTCAGTGAAGCATGATCAGGATGGACAATGAGTTGTGTCACTCAGTGAAGCATGATCATGATGACAATGAGTCGTGTCACTCAGTGAAGCATGATCATGATGGACAATGAGTCGTGTCACTCAGTGAAGCATGATCAGGATGGACAATGAGTTGTGTCACTCAGTGAAGCATGATCAGGATGGACAATGAGTCGTGTCACACTCAGTGAAGCATGATCAGGATGGACAATGAGTGTGTCACTCAGTGAAGCATGATCAGATGGACAATGAGTCGTGTCACTCAGTGAAGCATGATCAGGATGGACAATGAGTCGTGTCACTCAGTGAAGCATGATCAGGATGGACAATGAGTCGTGTCACTCAGTGAAGCATGATCAGGATGGACAATGAGTCGTGTCACTCAGTGAAGCATGATCAGGATGGACAATGGGTTGTGTCACTCAGTGAAGCATGATCAGGATGGACAATGGGTTGTGTCACTCACTCAGTGAAGCATGATCAGATGGACAATGGGTTGTGTCACTCAGTGAAGCATGGTCAGGATGGACATGAGTTGTGTCACTCAGTGAACCATGATCAGGATGGACAATGAGTTTGTGTCAGGGATCAGTGTGATCAGTGGGGGGGGGGGGGGGGGGGGGGGGGGGGGGATTATGTTCAGGTATATATATGTGATATTGATGATTTTCAGGTTGGCATAGAGAAAGCCATTTTTTTTTGTCGTATTTGTGTGAGAAGTTTGGTATGTGTTCCAAAAAGATTCTTAACAGAGAAAGTAGAATGAATGCTTGAAGATTGTAAAAATAATGTATCTGACAATTTAATTTGGTCAAAATAGGGTTTTATACATACACAAATTTCAGATTTAGCTCTTGAAAGAAAAAAAAAGTCATTTTTTTTTTGTTTTTCCAAAAAGGATCATTATTTGGAAGAGCATTGAATTACATAACTGCATGATGATATTTTCTTTGAATGAGAACAAAGTGGACATCCTGTTTGCTATTGTTCACCTCACTGAGTCACTCCTTTCAATACATGGATTATTTACATAGGGAAAAATGGATTTGGAAGGGGGGGGAAGGGTGGGTGAGCATTAGAGGACATATAATCACACACACACTCACAAGAAAATTAGAAATGGCATAGTACTGATGATATGAATAATCAGCTTTTTGACAGAATGAAAACCACACACACACACACACACACACACACACACACACACACACACACACACACACACACACACACACACACACTCTCTCTCTCTCTCTCTCTCTCTCTCTCTCTCTCTCTCTCTCTCTCTCTCTCTCTCTCTCTCTTTCCCACTGACATTACATGAATAAAGTGTTATGATGTGAACTAAGGGACAAAACCATAACTGTAAAGCATGATGATTAAATTCCAGAGTTGCTTCCCGTATTGTTTCAGAATGCCAAGATGTATTTGTATAGTAGATATTCCCTGTTTCATCTTTGAAGAAAAAGAAACACTTTTGCATAAGTTGTTTGGGAGGGAAAGGAGAAAAAAGACAAAAGAAAGGAGGGGGTGGTGATGGATATAATATCATGCGTACTTCAGGAAGATGACTGGAAAAGAGACAACTTGAAATTTTGATCAACACTAACTTCACATTCAACTCCAGTTATTAATTCACCAAAGTTGAACCCTTTTTCTTTTCTCCAAATTCACAAAGAACAAAACTCAAAAACACAAACAGTTAGCTCTGTCGTTGTACAGAAATACAAACAGTACCATCCGCATCGATGAAAACCAGCTGCATATTGACATTGAAGTGAACAGTATTGATGGGGAGAGTAAGATACAGTGAGAAGGTATTTAAGAGGCTTGCAGAAAATAACTATCATCCTAAATACCAAAAGCAGAAAGAGAGAGGGGGGGGGGGGGGGGGGGGGGGGGGGGGGGGGGGGGGGGGGGTCTCCAGGGTAGTGGGAAAGGCACAGAACAACTAGAAGAGATGGTGGAGAACAACATTGCTGGTATGCATACCGAATTATAATGCGGTGCAATAAAGAACAGTGATTGATATCTGGCTTGACCGTTTGGTGGTGTTGACATTAAGAGTCACTTCGACTCAGTCTTAAAAATGAACAATTTGGGAATGGTGGGTGGAAGACGGGTGGGGTTGGGGAGAGGATAGGGGGTGAAACACAGAGAGAAGGCATTTGAAGTGGTTGAGGCAGGCTGACTAGGCAAGGCAGATGCTTCGTTAACAACATCGTAAAGAATCGTAATTGAATCATCTTCAGACTTGGTATAAACCAAAAGTCTGTTTTATTTGTATGTAAACATGCACATTCACTATTGAAAGAAACCAAAAGTCGGTTTTATTGTATGTAAACATGCACATTCACTATTGAAAGAAACCAAAAGTCTGTTTTATTTGTATGTAAACATGCACATTCACTATTGAAAGAATCCAAAAGTCTGTTTTATTTGTATGTAAACATGCACATTCACTATTGAAAGAAATCCAAAAGTCTGTTTTATTTGTATGTAAACATGCACATTCACTATTGAAAGAAACCAAAAAAGTCTGTTTTATTTGTATGTAAACATGCACATTCACTATTGAAAGAAACCAAAAGTCTGTTTTATTTGTATGTAAACATGCACATTCACTATTGAAAGAATCCTCAGTAGCGTGCAGACACATCAGAATCATTGGAGAATATGAATCAACGCTGAACAGATGATACTTTTAACATGCTACAAGTTGTGCACATGTGATGTAATCTGGAAGCGTTATTGACTTTGAAATAGATATGTTTTTTTTGTTATGAACATTAAAAACTACTTGGATAAAGAAAATTTATGTCTATTTCTGTAATGAGAGTGGTAAATAAATCAGAGTTGTAATTAAACCATTTATAAAATCAGAAACGGTTTAAAACCAGTCTCAGTACTTAGTCTCCACACTGCTATGTTGTAATGATGACTATCATGTAAATAGATCATCAGAGCACTGCTGTGTTGTAATGATGACTATCATGTAAATACATCATCAGAACACCGCTATGCTGTAATGATGACTATCATGTAAATAGATCATCAGAACACTGCTATGCTGAATGATGATGACTATCATGTAAATAGATCATCAGAACACTGCTATGTTGTAATGATGACTGTCATGTGTATCATCAGAACCAATAAACGAGATACGTTTGATAAGCTTCGTTGCAGACAAGAAGGAAACAATATTTGCTGTTTACCTTTTGTAAGCTTAGTTTGACCTATATTTTTCTATCATCATTTTCTCCCCTCTTTTTTTCATGACTAACAAAGGTGAAAACTGTGTCTCAGTACAGGTCACTGTTAGTGGGAAGAAACGAGTGTTCTTTTCCTTTTTCTATGCTTTCTTTTGTTTTATGGACGTGCAGACATTTCCACCATCACATTGGGGGCTACACCTGTCTCTTCACAGCACACGGATTCTTCTTTGTCCACGGTCACTGATGCTGACCCCTCCCCTTCCCCAGCACTGGCGTCTTCTCACCTGTCTCTTCACTGCACATGGATTCTTCGTCCACGGTCACTGATGCTGACCTCTCCCACCGGCTGGCGCCTCTCCTGCGTCGTCCCCCCCCACTGCCTCTCTTCTTGGATGGTCTCCCCTCTTCTGCTTCCTCCTCACCCTGCCGCTTTGCCTCCTCTGCCGTCTGCAGGGACAGGTTGTCTTCATTGTCGTCCGTCCAACGACACCACCATGTCATCTCCTCTGCTGTCTGCAGGGACAGGTTGTCTTCATTGTCGTCCAACGCACCACCATGTCATCTCCTCTGCTGTCTGCAGGGACAGGTTGTCTTCATTGTCGTCCAGCGACACCACCATGTCATCTCCTCTGCCATCTGCAGGGAGGTTGTCTTTCATTGTCGTCCAGCGACACCACCATGTCATCTCTCTGCCATCTGCAGGGACAGGTTGTCTTCATTGTCGTCCAGCGACACCACCGTGTCATCTCCTCTGTCCTTGACCTCCTCTGCACTTTTCAGACATGAGACTGTTTGGGTTTTAGCCTGAATTCAGGCTTCTTAAAGGTCTTCAAGGTCATTGTTGTAATTTGCAGAAATCTGCTGGGAAAAATGGAAGACGGGTGTGTGTGTGTGTGTGTAATATTAACCATCAGGTTTCAAGTTCTCAAAACGATCGATTAGTTTACTCTAGTTGGCTTTGTCAAAGCTTTTGCCAACATCGCCAAATTGGTGTGTCTTAAAAGAAAAAATCTGAGGGCTCAAAATGTTTCAAAGGCTAAGAACAGAAGAATTAGGAAGGACATTGACAAGATTCCAGATATCAAGAATTGCTGGGATGCATAAAGGCGTGAGCATACCACCAGCCTAACAATACTTCATTCTGAAAACAAACAAAAAACAAAAACAAATATCAGAACACAGCTTCAGAGGACTTATCCTTGTGCCCTCAAGGCGATTGGCTGTGGAGTCCACTTGTGGCTTTGACACAGGATCCTGGACCCTATTTTTTTGGCCATTTTTGGCGGGGGGTGATTGATTGGAGTGGGTGCTGATGGTCTTCTGCTCTCTGTGGCAGCCTCCTTCCAAGCCCTGGGTGGTGGTGGTGTGTGCATGCATATGGCTGTATACAGTATTCAGCTTTTTTTTGGGTGCTTGTCTGTATTGAAAGTTTTCCTTTCAGTTTTATTGGCCTGTCTTCATTGGAAGTCAGTAAAAGAAACATAGGTTGTGTGGTATAATTAGTAAGTGTAACGAGACTTACCTGTAAGTTGAGGTTAAATTGGAATTATTTAGAGTCGAGTGATGGGAAGAGCAATTACGTGAGATGTGATGCACGCGCATTTAGCCAGTATGTAGACATGAATAAGCTCTAAAATAAATTCAACAGACAATACCTGGGAGGGTAAGCGAGAATCATCCAGAGCCGAGATGGGAGGGCACGTAATTGCTCATTGCCATCACTAGCTCTAAATAATTCCAGTTCAGTCTCAACTTACAGGTAAGTCTTTGTTAAATTCACTAATTATCAATCGTCAAACGATTGGTCATTCACAATGATGTGAGACTTCAGAGTTAGAGGTCATGAGTACTGAATCAAATCATAAAAGCAATATAAACAAGTTGACGGATTTTATCTATATTAATTACACAAGAACTGTAAAGCTTCTGGTAATCCAAAAACAATTTGTATTTTGGCATGCTATCACTTTGAATCAGTCACTGGGTCAAACTGTACCATGAAGTATCAGTCACTGGGTCACATTGTACCATGTACCATCAGTCACTGGGTCAAACTGTACCATGAAGCATCAGTCACTGGGTCACATTGTACCATGTACCATCAGTCACTGGGTCAAACTGTACCATGTAGCATCAGTCACTGGGTCAAACTGTACCATGAAGCATCAGTCACTGGGTCAAACTGTACCATGAAGCATCAGTCACTGGGTCAAACTGTACATGAAGCATCAGTCACTGGGTCAAACTGTACCATGTAGCATCAGTCACTGGGTCAAACTGTACCATGTAGCATCATCAGTCACTGGGTCACTGTACTGTACATCAGTGTCAAACTGTACATCAGTCACTGGGTCAAACTGTACCATGAAGCATCAGTCACTGGTCACTGGGACTGGTCAGTCACTGGGTCACATCAGTCACTGGGTCACACTGTACCATGAAGCATCAGTCAGTCTGGGTCAAAACTGGACCCTGCAGCATTCCTACTTCTTATTTACAAAACTGTCTAGAACTGATCGTCCCAAAGATTTCTGAAGCACAGGTTTGCAGTAGAACTTGGTAAATGTGGTCTGTCTAGACCACCCAGCCGCTCTCATTATGCAGTCAATAGGCACATCTCTGCTGAATGCTGCTGAAGAGCTAGCTGCTGCTGTGAGCTGAAAAATGTCTGCTATCCACCCCGGCTAACCTCAAAACAGTTTTAATCCACCTGGATATAGTGTCTCTGGAGACTTCACTGTGGGGGTTGATAAATGAAATGAAGAGCTGTTTCCCTTTCCTCAGAGCCTTTGCCACTCGTAAATACTGTCTAAGGTGGGTAACAATACACAAGTTTTTATTTACAAAAGACTCTAGTTCTAACCGTTGCACATGTGACCCTGGTTTAGTTTGCTTCAACACAGCACTAAACACTAAAACACACTAGTCACCTTTAAATCTTACATCATCACATTTCAATGTGTGGATGGTTTGACCCCTCTGACCAGACGGGCAGGGCTAACACATAACCAGTCTAAGGGTCAACTGCTTAAGAGTCATCTTTCCTACGTCCGGCCAACCAGCTAAGTATTGTAGTACACTGTCCACATCCCATGTATCTTGATATTTTCATCGTAATAATTGTTTTGTATCTTGCCTGAAGAAGACGGGGTACCAGGTCGAAACGCATAATGTTTTGTCTTGTGATTCGTTTGTCCACGTTTTTTGGGGCGGTTTGAATGAGAATGATAAAGATGATGCTATGGATTTCCATTTCAGTCTGAGACTGCATGACAGGGCTGTACTCGATTCTTCTTTTCTTAATGTATCCCGACATCAACCAGGCCCGAGAGATACAGAGACTTGCAGTGTTGGTCAGGAAAACACTCTCAAAGATGCATCCATTAAGGGGATGAAACTCGACTGTGTGGTCCCAGTCTTCCCAACTGAGGCCTTAGCAAACTCAACTCTGGGTAGGAGCTGGTTGGGGCAGAAATCCCACATGACTCTGATGGGAATCAAACCCATGACCTCTGATTGGAATCGAACCCATAACCTCCCAGCCAGGAGGAGTCTGATACTAACCACTTCACCACAGCGGCTGGTTAAAAATGAGTGGGATTTTTTTTTTATGTATCATGTGATAAGAATATTAACATTGAATTTTGACAAGTTATACCCTGAATAGAAGTGACATTACTGAAAATGTGAAAGACACGCGCACTCGCACGCGCGCACACACACACACACACAGCACAGAGTTAAACATCTGCAAATTTGGCTATGAAAGAGAGTTATTTAAGAAAGGGATCAAGTTAAGAAATTGATAATGAAAGATAAACCATAAAAGTAGGCAATGCATAATATTAAAAATCTTAACTGTGAGAATATTGCAATTTATGCTGTGCATGTACATACACACTCACTCACACAACCAGTCACACACACACACACATACAGATACTTTTACATGTAGATGGACACACCCACACCCACTTTCTTGCATCCCCCCCCCCCCCCCCCACACACACACAGACAGACACACTTCTGATCAAGTCAGCATATCATAACAGTTAATAATGAAGAAATTTATAATATTTATTCAGTAACTCTTTGGGCTTGTGGATAAAACTGAATCTTGTTCTATGCAGTTCATATTTTGAAAGAGGATGACTATGATTCTTCACAATCGTTCTTGCCTTCACTCTCACACAAGGTTCATACAGTTCAGTTAGAGTCACCTGTATCACACTTACCATTCTACTGCACGTATTTACCATCTGATTTAAAACATTCTTATTTCTAAAACATGAAAGAAACCGTCACAATGGATTGAATGAATTAGTGATTAAAAATTGACAAGGACTTCTGAATCAATGTGGGGTGTTTCTTAGTTTTTATAGAAAATATATCCTTGACTGGCATTTTCTGTTCATATGAATGGTATTGGATCTGAAGTTGAAGACTTGTTTGTGACGTTTGTTCATTTGGTGGGAAAAAGAAGACAGCATTTTAACTCCTTGCCATTTCCTCCCACTTCACTTTTTGTCCCAAGCAGCAGAGAGAATATCTCTGTTGGCGTGATTAAGGTCATTTTGTGCATAAATGAATGATCTTAGCCTCACATAAGTGATCAGTTTCTCGTCGTCATTGTTAGAAAGAACGATAACAAATGTAAAAAAAAAATCATAGGAGAAGTTCGGCCCCTTTACCCAGACAACTGGGGGAAGTACGGTTTGCAGGACGGGCAAAATCAGGGCTCTCTTCACAGGGGTCGGGCAGGGTGCACTACTCACGGCTTTGGCCATCGTCAGTAAGCTGGAAAAGAGATGAAGTAGAGCAGGGTTTTTTTTCTCCTGGACGGGCGTTGCATGGCTGGGTCTGGGTCCACCATGCACACAGCCCTAGTCCCTGAAGGGACAAGGCCAGGATCTTCTCCCTTGTCCGGTACTCTGGGAATGGAGATTAGCAATCATTTGAAATTGTGTGTCTTGAAGACTTCTTGTTTTTCTTTTAGTCAGCATGTTGAAATCATGTGTGTCTTGAAGACCTGGTTTCTTTTTGGTCAGTGTATTGAAATTGTGTATGATGAAGACTTCTTCTTTCTTTTAGTCAGTGTATAGAAATTGTGTGTTATGAAGACTTTTTTTTCTTTTAGTCAGTGTATTGAAATTGTGTGTTATGAAGACTTCTTGTTTTCTTTTAGTCAGTGTATTGAAATTGTGTGTGTCATGAAGACTTCTTGTTTTGTTTTTAGTCAGTGAATTGAAATTGTGTGTTATGAAGACTTCTTGTTTCTTTTTCAGTGTTGTGGTTGAAATTGTGAAAGTCATGTTTTTTTTTTTGTTTTGTTTGAAATTGTGTGTGTTCAGACTTTTTTGGTGTGTGTTGTGTGTGAATTTTGGTTGATGTGTTGAAATAGTTTGTTTCTGTGTTTTTAATTCTGTGTCCATGTTATGCTCACTACATGTGTTTGCGCTTCCAATTTTTTTTGCACTACATTCTGTGTCCATGAGCACTACACAGACTGACTGAGAGGACATGCCTGTTGTTCCCTGCCTGCAATACCCTGTGTACCTTGAGCACTACACAGACTCAGAGGAAATGCCTGTTGTTCCCTGCCTTTGTAGACCCTGTGTACTTTGAGCACTACACAGACTCAGAGGAAATGCCTGTTGTTCCCTGCCTTTGTAGACCCTGTGTACATTGAGCACTACACAGACTCAGAGGAAAATGCCTGTTGTTCCCTGCCTTTGTAGACCCTGTGTACATTGAGCACTACACAGACTCAGAGGAAATGCCTGTTGTTCCCTGCCTTTGTCGACCGTTCTCCTGGCTTTGTTCTGGACACTTCTGTCATTTTTTTTTCTTACCGCAGTTTAAGACATGCCAGGTCTTTGTTTCATCTGGCAGTGAGTGACACTTTGTACGCACTGTCCAGAGTGGAGTCTAACTGTCCACTCCTGTATTTGCCCATGTGGACCCCACATCCTTTTTTTGTGGCTTACAAGATAGAGTTGACCCACCATGTCACAGTTGCATGCTGTGTTTTTGTTTTGTTTCTTTTCAGGATATGTTTTTTTTTCAATGGACGGAGTTGTTTTGTGATGTGACTTTTTTCCTTGCTGGACTTTGACAGTCCCTGAAAAGGCGCCGTGTGGTGGGCAGGGCTGCAGTGATAAAAACTGGATCATGTGCAATGTTCTGTGTATGTGTGTGTGTCTAAGAACAAGCTGGTATCTGTTTTTGAGAGGAAAACACTACTACAAGAATTGCATGATGGAAACTCCCACCTTTATTTTCCTTTTTAATCATGTTTTGTACATATTGATCTTTTTTACATGTTTGTTTTTCTAAAGCAGAATGTCTCGTTGGTTCATAATGGCTTCTTGTATTGCGTGGACAATCTGAAAATGTGTTCCAGTTTTTGTGCATGCATACAAGATACGACCCAAACAGGCAGTTCATGAAAGGGGAGTGGGTAGATCGATGAAGCAAAAAGGAGATGGGAAAGGAAGATGGCTGTAACTTATGTCTGAGGTAACTGTGGGAGGTATGGTGTGTGTGTTTGTTGTTTGTTGTGGGGGATATTGCAGGCTTTTTAGTGGTAGTGTGTGTTTGTGGTGGGAGGATATTGCAGGTGTGGTGTGTTGTTTGGTGGTGGGATATTGCAGGCTTTTAGTGGGAGGTATGGTAGTGTGTGTTTGTTGGTGGAGGATATTGCAGGCTTTTAGTGGGAGGTATGG
>JADBJO010032710.1:0-15412 GCA_016801955.1 Conus betulinus
AGGAGCAGCCCAGCAGCGCAGCGAGACTGGGAATCCTATAGGTGAGCCACGTACAGATAGGTGCCCTTGCCGTGCACGTATGGTGCCAAAAAGAGTGTCACTGCTCGTGCGTTGTAGTATAGTGTGGGGAGGGTGGTTGGTTTACCGTGCCACATAAAGAGTGTTATTGTAGTGCAGCGTAGTATTGTGTGTATTAGGTAGTGTGGTGTAGTGTGGTGCCAACATAGTGTATTAGGCAGGTAGTATCATTGTCTGTACGCTGAGTGTGGGTGGTGCCATACTGAGGTGTATTTGTAGTGCGAGTAGTATGTAAGTGTAGTGTAGTCGGTTGTCAATTACATAGTGTCTTGGTAGTTGGAGGAGTTAGTTAGTAGTGTATGTGAGTAGTCGGTGCATTCGAGATTAGCACAACATTTCCAGCCCCGTAAGGACCATCGATTGAAGATATGTCTGTTTGCAGGGGAAATGTTAGATTTCTTAAACATTTGATACAGACTTGAATTGCATAAAGAATATAGGGACTCAACGAATTCCCCATGAACTAGCTGACATATGTAACAGGACACGTGGTCTGCTACATTTGGGTACTGGTGACACTGTGCACATACAATAGCAGCACGATGATAGTGAATAGTGAATAGTGATCGATGCGTAATCCTGGAGCTCTTAAGTATAGTGAAGTCCACAGTGTAGTGTAGTTGCTGTCATAGTTTGCGATAGGATTGTATGCCAACAGATAGGCCTATTGAAAATGATGAGAGCATGCTGCAGTAGCTACATATGAGTGGCACAATACGAATCAGCAATGTATCTGGCTATTTAGGATGTGCAAGATAGTACATAGTTAGGTAGGTAGTAAGTGAGGATAGTAGACCATATAGCTCCAGTTTGAGCGATACAAGTAGCTCATTCCGTACCGATACATCTAGTAGAAGTGTAGTACAGCAGATGTACATCTACACAGTGACACCATGCGCATGCACACAGACACGTATGTAGGATTTGCAAAGGCGTATCAGTGATAGGCCCTTGCAGATATTTGACAGTAAAACCACTAATCTTTTAAATAAAGACCAAACTGACACCTGACATCAAAAGTAAACAAATGACATTTGAGATCACATATTCGTAGCCCACAGGACATGATATGTTTTGGAAAGCAATTTTTTCTTCGAAATTTGATAAGATTAACATACCAATAACGACAACAATCTCGCTGCAACCAAACATATAGAACAAGGTTCACAGAGACTGGGTACACGAGCACATATACTGCACACATAGATATGAAGAAAACATATGTTTATCCGCCATGGACTCTTTGCGGTAGGGTATGTTGCGTAATATTTGCAATGGCCTACCAAGGAGATACATAACCCACACAGTGATACAACGGTGAGACCAGTATCTGGCATGATGGACAGTCACATTCACACACACATACACACACACACATACACATACATACACACACACACACACACACACACACACACACACACACACTGACTGACTGAGTGAAACCATTTAATGTCAGATTAACTCCAGGTTTAACTGACCGCACACACACACACACACACACACACACACACACACACACACACACACACACATCTGCACGTGCAGAGATAAGCACACATGAATGTCCAGACACAGACAAGAAAGAGAAACAACCTATTTGGCAAGGAGTAATCACAGCATCCTGCTTTACTGTCATATTTGCAATGGCGTGTCAGTGATAGGCCCCCTTGCAGATATTTGACAGTAAATACATTCATCTTTGAAATAAAGACGACAGATATGTTTTAGAAATTCATTTCTTCAACATTTGATACAACTGATATGATAAAAAATGATCAACAATCCCACTCACACTACATATACAAACAAGGTCTGCACAGGTACGTACACTAGCACATATAATGCGCACATTGATATGAAAAAAACGTGCTAATCATGGACTCTTTAAAACACGGTATGTTGCTGTCATATTTGCGATGGGCTTACCAAGGATAGGCCATTGCAAAGATGAGACAGCAGCATAGCTCATATAGTGGCACAAAGATCACTAAGGTATCTGGCATTAAGGATAAGCAAATACAATTGTCATTAGGACTAGTAACCAAACCATCCATCTGAGAGAACAAGTCTCATTCATACCGAATACATGGAGATACACAGATACATCTACACCCACCCACACCCACAAACATACCCCATCCCCTTCCCCCCACCACACACACATCTGCACGTGCTGATATACAGTCATGCACTTCTAAACACGGACCACACAAAAAACAACCTATTTGCAATGGGAGTAGTAACAGCATCTTGTTTTACTGTAATATTTGCAAAGGCGTATCAGTGATAGGCCCTTGCAGATATTTGACAGTAAAACCAGTAATCTTTTAAATAAAGACCAAACTGACACCAGACATTAAAAGTAAACAAATCACATTTGAGATCACACATTTCTAGCCCACAGGACATCAGATAGGTTTTGGAAAGCAATTTTCTTCCAAATTGATAAGATTAACATTACAATAACGACAACAATTTCGCTCACACCAAACATATAGAACTAGGTTCACAGAGACTGGTACACGAGCACATATACTACACACATAGATATTTAGAAAAACATGTTTATCACTCATGGACTCCGTACGACAAGGTATGTTGCTGTAATATTTGCAATGGCCTACCAAGAAAAGGCATAACTCATACAGTGGTACAAAGTTCAGACCAGTATATATGGCATTAAGGATAGTCTCATTAATACTGAACACACACACACACACACACACACACACACACACACACACACACACACACACACACACACACACACACCTCTGCACGTGCAAATTAGCACACATGAATGTCCAAACACAGACAAAGAAAAAACTATCTATCTGTCAAGGAGTAATCACAGCATGCTGCTTTAGTTATATTTGCAATGGCGTGTCAGTGATAGGCCCTTGTGGATATTTGACAGTAAGTCTATTCATCTCTGAAATAAAGACCAAATTAACACCAGTCATTGATATGGGAATGAAATGAGAGTTGAGATCACACATTTCCAGCCCACAGGACATTGAGGGATATGTTTTACAAATCCATTTCTTCAACATTTGATACAATTAATATAATAAAACGGGTCAACAATCCCACTCACACCACACATACAGAACAAAGTTCGCACACACACACGTACACTAGCACATTTAATGCACACATTGATATGAAGAAAACATGCTTATCATGGACTCTTTAAAACATGGTATGTTGCTGTCATATTTGCAATGGCGTACCAAGGATAGGCCATTGCAAAGATGAGACAGCAGCATAGCTCATATAGTGGCACAAAGATTATTAAGGTATCTGGCATTAAGGATAAGCAAGTACAAATTGTCATTAGGACTAGTAACCAAACCGTCCATCTGTAAGTCTTATTCATACCGACACACACACACAACACACACACACACACACACACACACACACACACACGGGTGCGCGCGCGCACACACACAAACACACACACATACAAATACACAGACCCATGTCTGCACGTGCTGATTTACAGACGTGCACTTCCAAACCCGGACCAAACAAAAAAAGAACCTATTTGTTCGGGAGTAGTAACAGCATCTTGTTTTACTGTAATATTTGCAAAGGCGTATCAGTGATAGGCCCTTGCAAATATTTAACAGTAAAAACCAGTAATCTTGTGAATAAAAACCAAACGACACCAGAAATGAAAAGCAAAACTAATGATATTTGATATCACACATTTCCAGCCGACAGGACATTAGGTAGGTTTTGGAAATCAATTTCTTCCAAATGTGATAAGATTAACATAACAATAACAACACATCTCGCTGACACGAAACATATAGAACAAGGTTCACAGAAACTGGTACACGAGCACATATACTGCACACACAGATATGAAGAAAACATATGTTTATCACCCATGGACTCTCTACGACAGGGTATGCTGCTGTAAAATTTACAATGGCCTACCAAGGAAAGCCATAACTCATACAGGTCAAGGAGTAATCACAGCATGCTGCCAATAACTGGCATATTTGCAATGGCGTGTCAGTGATAGGCCCTTGCAGATATTTGACAGTAAATCTATTCATCTTTGAAATAAAGACCAAATTAACACCATGTGTATGAAATGGAAAAAACGATGGTTGAGAGATCTCACATTTCCAGCCCACAGGACATCCGACAGATATGTTTTTGAAATCCATTTCTTCAACATTTGATACCAACTGCTACAAAAACAAATGGTCACACATCCCACTCACACCACACAAAGACCGCACAGATACGTACACAGCACATATGCAATGCACACATTTAACATATCAAAGAAACACTTGCACACTTTATATAAAACAGGCTTATGTTGGCGTCATACTCGATGGCTTAAAAATAGCCCATTGCAAAGAGGACTACAGCATGCAACCTCCAAACGAAAACCATTAGTTTCAATCTGACCAAGCTTATACTCGATTATCTAGACAATATTAAATCTGTCAAATTACCTTACGTACATTCCAATTCTCACACACAACAAGTTACCTCTCCCTGACTACCACACTTCAAGACACACACACCCATCCACACACAACGAACACACACAACACACACACACCCGACAAACACACAACATTCACGTCACCGACCACGAATTTACACCTCATACACCCCCACCCCACCCCCCCCACAGCATGCCACACGATGCCTTGCAATTTTTGCCCTAACACAACACAGACCAAACTTCAGAATTTTACTGGAAAGTAAATCATCTTCATTTTTTAAATCCCCCCCGGCACACACGATAGGCCACTTCATATATGTGGAACAAATCATTTTAAATCAGACCCATTGCAATACCAAACGTCACTAAAACAAAACTATGATATTGAGACTTCCACATGTCACTCCACACACACAAGATTACATTTAATATATGACAAAACCAAAACATCCCACTTTCAAATACACTTGAGAAGAATATAAAGTGATACATAACCAAACACTCTCCTCGCAAATGAAAACGCGTATTATAGTTTTAGTCATCATTTTTCAAATGGAGACTGGTACACATTAGCACATAACACTCATCCACAATCAGACTCACAGCCATATAACAAATGTTTATCACACCCATGGTCTCTTTACTATCAAGGCATTTGCTGTACATACTGCAATAGCCTTTGAACAAAAGAAAACCTGCTATCCACTTTGATACCGAGTATCTGGAGAAAGGCCAGTCATAATACTAGAACCACACAACACCGCACGCACACACACAGCAAACACAAGACACAACATGTGCACATACACAGATGTAGATCACAAACACAGACAAAGAAACCACACCCTATTGTCAAGTAAACAATGTACAGCATCCACTTTACTGTCATATTTTCAGTGCCGTTCAGGTTTATAGTCTACCTGCAGACGCATACCACATACAATCATACTTCTTTGAAGTAAACACCAAATTAACACCACTCGCATGAATGGCGGAAAAACAAACATGTAGTTGAGAACACATTAGCATCCCACCAGGACATCCCGCATTATAGGACAAATCCATTTCTTCACAAATGGTGATAAGACTGATTAAAATCTCAAAACAATATCTCATTGCACCACATATTTGACAGTCCAACCACTACCATGTTGAACAGAAAACCAAACATTGACACCATATACATGCAAACAAGGACACACTGAAAACACTTATGTTGTGCATCACATCCGTACTTTCGAGCACACACAGGCCATTGCAAAGATGAGACATGCAATATTTTTCATATAGTGGCAACGAGTCCATTAATCACATTAGTAGTACAAATTGTAATAAGGACCAGTAACCTGGCCTAATCAAGGAAAAGTCTCATTCATACAAATACATGGTGCTACACACACTCACTCACAACCCACCCCAGAACACACACACACACAGACCCACAACACCGACACAGATACGTCTACCGTTGCCACACAATACACACTCCAAATACAAGCAAAAAATGTTTACACCAGCATCGGAGTACTGGCATCTTCTGCTTTAAGATAATTTTGCAAAGGCGGCTATCAGTGATAGGCCCTTGCAAATACTGACAGTAAAACCAGTAATCTTTTGGCATACCAAACTGACAAATACAAGTAAACAAATTGTAAGATCACACATTTCGCAGCTCATGGAATCAAACATGAACACACACTTTTTTCTTCCCATTGATACGACAAACATACAGAACGACACACACACAGGTTCACACAAACTATGACACACACACACATGTACCAACACATTTACACACCCACATATTATTAACAACATTTCACACATCACTTGGACTTTCTACGACAGGGTTATGTTGCTGTAATATGATGCACCCACACACCACCACACTGAACACACACACACACCCAGTATCACGTTAAGGACAGCCTCATTGCAGATACAGAACACCTACACACAAAGTTGTCCAGTATAAAAAGAGCATCTCTTTCATACTGAACAGCACCACACACACCACACAGCACACAGCTTTACACCACACCTCTCCACTGCGGATATGCACATGTCATTCCAACACACTTGCAGATAGCGAACCTATTTGTCAAGGAAATCACAGCATGCTATTTTAGACCAAATTTGCACACCGTGTCAGTGCAGGCCACTTGGCAATCATTTTGACAGTAGTTCTATTCTCTTTGATTTCAAGACCAAATTCTAGCCAGTCATTTGTATGGGACAACCATGATGTTTTAGATCACCCATTGGCTTCAACATGATAATCGACAGATCATGGTTTTAGAAACAACAAATCCTATTCAACATTTGATACAACATATAAAAGGGTCAACAATCCACCACACCACACATACAACAGAAACAGATACGTACACATATATTATATGCACACATTGATATGAACAAGGAAAACATGCTTATCATGGACTCTTTAAAAACGGTATTGTTTGCTGTCATTATTCTGCGATGGCGTACCAAGGATAGGCCATTGCAAAGATGAGACAGCAGCATAGCTCATATAGTGGCACAAAGATATTAAGTATCTGGCATTAAGGATAAGCAAATCTAAATGTCACATTAGGACTACACACAACCAAACCATCCATCTGCAAAGAAAAGTCTCATTCATACCGAATACATGGTGACCACACACTGACATCTACCCCCCCGCAGACAAACACACACGCACTGAACACACACACACACACACACCACACACACACACACACCCACACACACACACACACCACACACGTCTGCACGTGCTGATTACAGTCATGCACTTCCAAACACGGACCAAACAAAACAACCTATTTGTTCGGGAGTAGTAACAGCATCTTGTTTTACTGTAATATTGCAAAGCGTATCAGTGATAGGCCTTGCAGATATTTGACAGCAAACCAGTAATCTTTTAAATAAAGACCAAACTGACACCAGACATTAAAAGTAACAAATGATATTTGAGATCACACATTTCCTAGCCACAGGACATCATAATAGTTTTTTGGAAATCACTTTTCTTCCAAATTTGATAAGATTAACATAACAATAACGACAACAATCTCCGCTCACTCACACAAACATATAAACGAGGTTCACACAGACTGGGTACACGAGCACATATACTGCACACATAGATATTAAGAAAACATGTTTATCACCCATGGACTCTTTACGACCAGGGTATGTTGCTGTAATATTGCAATGGCCTACCAAGGAAAGGCATAACTCATACAATGGTACAAAAGTTCAGACCAGTATCTGGCATTAAGGATAGTCTCATTCATACCTGACATAAAGACCAAATTAACACCAGTCACTGAAATGAAAAAAAAATGATAGTCGAGATCACACATTTCCAGCCCACAGGACATCGACAGATATGTCTTAGAAAACCATTTCTTCAACATTTGATACAACTGATATAAAAAAAACGGTCAACAATCCCACTCACACCCACACATACAGAACAAAGTTCGCACAGACACGTACACTAGCGCATATAATGCACACATTGATATGAAAAAAACATGCTTATCATGGACTCTTTAAAACAGGGTATGTTGCTGTCATATTTGCAATGGCGTACCAAGGATAGGCCATTGCAAAGATGAGACAGCAGCATAGCTCATATAGTGGCACAAAGATTACTTAAGTATCTGGCATTAAGGATAAGCAAATACAAAATTGTCATTAGGACTAGTAACCAAACCATCCCTCTGAAAGAACAAGTCTCATTCATACCGAATATATGGAGACACACACATACCCCCCACCACCCACACACACACACACACACACACACACACACACACACACACACACACACACACACACACACACACACACACACGCACAGACACACACACGTCTGCACGTGCTGATTTACAGACATGCACTTCCAAACAAGGACCAGACAAAAACAACTATTTGCTCAGGAGTAGTAACAGCATCTTGTTTTACTGTAATATTTGCAAAGGCGTATCAGTGATAGGCCCTTGCAAATATCTGACAGTAAAACCAGTAATCTTTTAAATAAAGACAAACTGACACCAGACATTAAAAAACTAATGATATTTAAATCACACATTTCCAGCCCACATGACATCAGATATGTTTTGGACATCAATTTTTTAAAAAAAAATAAGATTAACATAATAACGAAAACACAATCTCGCTCACACCAAATATATAGAACAAGGTTCACAGTAACTGGTACACTAGCACATATACTGCACACATAGATATGAAAAAAAAACATGTTTTTATCACCCATGGACTCTCTACGACAGGGTATGTTGCTGTAATATTTTGCAATGGCCTACCAAGGAAAGGCATAACTCATAAAGTGGTACAAAGTTCAGACCAGTATCTGGCATTAAGGATAGTCTCATTCATACCGAACACACACACACACACACACACACACACACACACACACACACACACACACACACACACACACACACACACACACACATCTGCACGTGCAGAGAAGCACACATGTGATCCACACACGTGTGAAGTGAAGAGTTTCATTTTCAGCAGAGTCTGATACACTAGTGGCTGCAGAAGAAAGCCGCCCACTCCTCTTCTGTACATGCTGACTCTATCCTTGGCAGGTCTTCAGGTGTTGTGCCTTGGCATGCTCAAGGTGACCACTGTGACACGAAGATCCATAACATTTTCTGTGCCACTTTGCTTTCATATCTTTTAGATTGGAGGCAGTGTACCCATGCAATCGCCCACTGATCTGTGCATGATCAGCATCTCCATGCTGTCCTCTTTCGTGCACAGACTGGAGAAACTTTGAGTAGGGGTTTCCTCTGATGCTTCTGACACTAGGACACCAGTGCTGGGCCCCTGACACTGAAGACCCAGTTTGAAATCAGTTTCTGGTCTTGGTTTCTTACTGGTTCTGGGCTCCATCTTGTGTGACTGCTCCTAGTGGCTCATGCACTTCAATCTGCAACACACGAAATTGAGGGTAATGTAGATGTTTATTTCTTATTTCTAAGGCCTTAACTATCATGCAGACGTTAGCGATATGGATCATCATTGCATCTTCCTGAAGAGGAGAAAGTGAGATCTCAGTATTATAAGCTGGTCTGAATGGGTCGTGGCTGCAAAGTTCAACAAGAATTAGTTAGTTGTATGATCATAAACAGGATAAACAGATAATCTGTAATGAAGACACCGTTAGTTCAGATTGAATATTTGTCGGAAACACTTTAGAAAACACAATGTAACATTCTGGCCCGCCACACACTGAAACAAAGCGTGATAAATACAGTACGTTGGGTCAAAAATGACCTTTCAGCTTTGACGCTGTGTCAAGTTTACTGACGGCCCACAGAAAAAATGGCGACATTTTCCCACTTCCTGGCAATGTTAAAAAACACATTCATAATAGTTGCAAAAAAAGTAACATGCAAAACCGACGGCAATCCCAGTCTGTTACAGAGAGAGAGAGAGACAGAGAGAGAGAGAGAGAGAGAGAGAGAGAGAGAGAGAGAGAGGGAGAGAGTATTCTATCCCAATGTGTGTGTGTGTGTGTGTGTGTGTGTGTGTGTGAGAGAGAGAGAGAGAGAGAGAGAGGGGGGAAGAAAGAAATGTTACACTCATGCAGACATTCTTCATGAACATATTTCATGAAGGACATATTCATAGAAACCGTTACCGTTACCTGAAACGCAGGGGAGAACAAGTGTGCTTTGCTTGTATTCCAGGTTCTCAGCAGGTGGGGTGGGGTGGAGTGTTTTTATGAGCTTGTGGTGTGTTGGGGGTGCGGGGTTGTGTGCTGTGGAGTGGTGTGGTGTGTGTGTTGAGTATTGTGTTGTGCACTGTGTTGTGCATTGTGTTGTGTTGTGGTTTGGTTTATTGTGTGGTAATGTTGTGTGTTGTAATATGGTGTGTGTCGTGTTTTGTGGTGTGATGGAGATGTGGTAGTGGTGTGGTGAGAGTGTGAAGAGGGTGGTGTGTGTGTGTGTGTGTGTGTGTGTGTATGTGTGTGTGTGTGTGTGTGTGTGTGTGGGGTGTTGTGTGTATGGGGGGTGTTGTGTTGTGGTCAGGGTGTATAGGGGGGTGGGTTGTGTTGTGGTGGGGAAAAGAAGAGGGCACTGAATCCTTAGAATGAAGAAAGACTAAACACTGTAGAATAAAGAAGGCACTAAGTACTGAGAAGAAGTGGGCACTAAAGCCTGGGAAAGAAGCATCGAACCCTGGGAAAGGACAGAACACTAAATCCTGGGGAAGAAAAACGCACTAAAACCAGGAAAGAAGACACGTGATTTTAGGACAGAAGAACCCTGGGGAAAGGTGGCACTAAATCCTAGGAAAGAAGAAGACATAATACTCTGAGAAAGAAGACCCAAATCCTGGAAAAGAAGACACATGGAAAGAATCACTGAAGACTAGAAAGTTAAGAAAGGTACACCCCAATTATAAAAAAAAAAGACGAGCATCAGCTGTGGACTATGTACTATGGGTAACCAAGTGAAAGCTTGCTGTTGTCTTCAATGTTTGTGTGTGTCCGTGAGTGTGTGTGTGTGTGTGTGTGTGTGTGTGTGTGTGTGTTGCACATCCATGTGCGTGAAGGCATGTAAATGTGACTGCGGGCATGTGCTTGGATGCATATTTATTGCATGCTTGTTGTGTTAAAGCCAATGGACGTTCAAGTATATTATATGTGCACGCACCAACGTCTATATTCATTCATTCCAAACTGAGCTTTGCTAAAAAGTGTACAAACGTAGGTGTTTGGTTATACACTTTACACACTTACATATGAACACACACACGAACATTACTGCAGATACATCCATGCATACAGCTCATATCTAAATACACATTTTCATTTAACGAACACTCTCACATACTGAGTCAATGCTCTGATCATTGTCATTTACACCAGCAATGACTCAGATAAAACAAATGAGCTGCTTCAAATTTCCTTTTCATCATATAATTGCAGATTTGGAGGTAAAGATGCACTGTTGTTATTCTTCACAGCTCTGCCGAAAGACCTCACAGAACTAATGAAGACTGACACCACTGTTAAATGACACACCCCTCAGCCACCCTTCTAGGAAAACAAGCTCTACATCAATTACTAAAAGAAGTCTCAAAACAAGATCACACATATTAGCAGGGAGAAAACAGGTGTGCAGTTCAAGCTCCTTTTAGGTGATGAAAACAGACCTCCTTATCATATACTACAAATTCTAAAATTAATACAGATGCCAGACTGGATCGTACCAGGTCTTCATACACATATTCCAGATGTTCACAAACATTTTTTGTTGTTGTTGTCAGTGCTCTCGCTTATTTCTCAATGTTCAGTCATGAAACGTACAGAGTTTTCTACCAATTTGTGAATGTCTGTGCATGTTAAAGCCAATACGTGGACATGTGTGGTGGTTTTAAGGGCTTGTAGTGAGAAGCGTGGAATTCATGTTCCATACATCTTTTGGTCACCAGTAATTAAAACAAACAACAAGCAAACGAAAGCACAAACAAGTAAAATAGAAAAAGAAAAACAAAGAATAACGTCATTTTTTAATCCCTCTAGGGGCAGATCGCTACTACATCCATCCACTGCCAGTTCCCATGACCTGACCAACTCTTAAAACTTTGACACACACCAGAGGCGAAGATGTGAGGGGGAAACAAACATTATGAGAAAAGGGCCATCAGAGTTTAACATCGAAATGTGAACAATATTTTAAACATCTGTAAAATTCTTATAAAAAAATTTTTGTATTATTCTGCGGAAATCTGAATATCGTGCTTTAAAGCATGGGCAGTTAAAACGATATTTTTGTCCAAGAAATTTCGTCTACCACCAAATGAAGGAATATCTAGAGAGAGCTGGGATATGTGGTAAATTCCAAACATTATTTCTAAACACCCATTAAGAAGAAAAAAAATCTGAGTGCTTTACTGCAGGGATACACCCCTGAGAAACAAGAAAGGACAATGATCAATGCCATGATGGTTATAAATATCCGTTACACACCCTTTTAACATCTTTATTGTTGAAACAGTATGACTGATGTTCCAAGTACATACTTAATTGGGGAACAAAATGAAAATGTAACAGTTCTGCTACTATTATGACATTCGAATTTACTACTTTAACAAAGTAGTGGCGCACCTTCTCTCTGGTCTGCGATCCTGGTGGTCGTCTGGCAGACTGGCACCACTTCCTGTTTGGTCCTGCCACAAAAAATCTGTGTTGAAATACTTACGAAGAAAATTCTAACTAAACATCAAGAAAGAAGACATTAACACCTATGAATAACTATATTCCAGAAAAGGATGCATTAAACCCTGAGAAAGGAGAAGTCGACGTACGACGACGTAATTCTGTAAGAAAGAAAATATTTAAACTCTGTGAAAGAATAGTTCCAATCACATATAATCACAAAGGCACTGAATCGTGCGGAGAGGATACAAAAAGCCATGAAAGTACGGTGAACCCTATAAGAGAAACACTTAGAAACTCTGTGAAAAGGTAATGCTAAACTGTAGAGCTAAGAACAATACAGAGGACAAAAGGACACTGAATTCGATAGAAAGAGACACACTTAGTCATCACAAAAAAGAGACACTAGGCCCTTTGTAAAGAAGATACTAAACTCTATGCAAGAAAGGCATTTCTACCTGTGAAAGGACAACAGACCATGGAAAAGAAGATGACAGAAACATCAATAAAACACAGTAGTCCATATGAAAGAACACAACACAAAGGGTCATTAAAAGCAAGATTCTATACGAAAGGATGAGCATAAACTTAAAGAAGGGGGACACTACACACCAAGAATGAAAAGTACACCGAATCTATGAAAGGACAAAACACGAGCCCATGTGAAAGAAGAGGATGCTAGCCTGTATGAAAGGAGATAACACTAGCCACTGCGAAAGAAGAGGATGCTAACCCCTATGAAAGGTGTGAACACAAGCTCCTGTTTAAGAACACTCCAACCCCTATGAAAGGAATGAATACTAGCCCAAAGAAGAGGAAAGAACATTGAACCATCCACTCAGGTGCCTACGTTTTTGTATCCTTGTTCAACAGAAGACTGCCATAGGAAACAAGAACATCCATGGCAATCATACGAAAGAAGACTGTAACTAGGAAAGACACAGGCATTAAACCCTGGGAAAGAAAACACTAAAACCTATAAAAGAAGTCACCATGTCCTGGGAAAGAAAAACACACCAAACCTGGTAAATGTGAAGACATGAAACACTGGGGAAGAGGACATTAAACCCTAGAAAAAAAAGAAAACTATGCTATATGGAACCCTGGTGATGAAGGAAACACCCAACCAAGGGAGAGAAGCGAAGATTCCAGAGGTGCGGGGGGGGGGGGGGGGGGGGGGGGGGGGGGGAGGGGGGGGGGGAGGGGGGGGGGGGGGGTGGGGTTGGGGAGTGGCTTTGGTGTGGTGGTGGAGTTGTAATTGTTTTGTTAGTGGTATGGGTGGTGGGGGTGTGGTGGTAATGGTAGTGGGGTGGTGGTAGTGGTAGTGGTGTGTGGTGGTCGTGTTGGTGCTGTGTGGTGGTTGTGCTGGGGGTGGGTGTTTGGTGGTGTGGTGGTCGTGTTTATGGTGTTGTAGTGGTTATGTTAGTGGTGGTGGTGGTGGTGGTGCAGTGGTGGTGGTGGTGGTGGCAGTGGTGGTGATGATGATAGTGTGGTGGTATGGTGGTGGTGTGGTGTGGTGTGGTGGAGTTGTGGTGAGGTTGTGGCGTGGTTGTAGTGGTATGGTGGTGGTGGATGCGGTATTGGTGTGGAGGTGGTAGTGGCGGTGATGTGGTGTGGTGGTGGTGTGGTGTACTGATGGTGTGGTGTCATGGTAGAGTGGTGGTGGCCTGGGCCAGTCTGGGATAGGGTAGGGAAGGTCAGTGAGGGTCGGGGAGGGTCAATCTGGCCTGGGCCTAAGCTGGCCTAGGCCTGGTGGCCTGGCCATGGCGTAGGGTAACGTCGGGAAGGGTCAGCCTTTCCTTGGCCATCTAGCCTGAGCCATTTTCATCTGGACTGGCCTGGGAATCTCTGCCCTGTGGGTTGGGCATAGAATAGACCCACTGCCCTGCCATGCATGTCGTAAGAGGCGACTAAGGCAGGACCACCTCGCCCAGAGGAAAAGAAGTTTGCGTAGGGCTAACAACCCTACCTGTAAAAAAGACAAGTTACAGAAGCATCGACGACAATAACCAAAACATTCACCTGGGCAAGGAGGGTCTCTCCATCCTGGAGACTTATGACGCGGTGCAGTGAAAGCTGAAAGGAAGCTGCAAGGCTGACTCCCCTTCTAACACCCAGGTCAACGACGAGAGTAGCCACATGGAACATCAGGACGATGTACGAAACAGGAAAAACCATTCAAGTTGCAAGAGAGATGAAAAACTACAAGATCGGAGTGCTAGCACTGAGTGAGACAAGGTAGCTACAGTCACGACAGCTGAGACTTTCATCTGGAGAACAGCTGCTGTACTCAGGACACTCAGAGGATGGAGCCCCCCACACTCGAGGATGTGGCCCTGATGCTGGCACCGGAGGCACAGGGGGCACTCATCGGATGGGAACCTGTCAACTCCCAATCATCACAGCCAAGTTTACCACGAAGAAGAATGACATCAGGCTAAACATCATCCAGTGCTATGCTCCCACCAATGATGCGGAAGAAGAGAAGAAAGATGACTTCCACCAGCAACTGCAGACAGTGATAGAAGAGGAGCAAAGGACATAGCCATACTGATGGGAGATTTCAATTCCAATATTGGAATGGACAACACAGGCTATGAGGACATCATGGGGACACACGGACTGGGACAGAT
>JADBJO010032711.1:5000-15412 GCA_016801955.1 Conus betulinus
CACTAAACAAGAAAACAGCTGCTATCATAATGGCTTTAATCCTAGGCTTGGTGAGCCAGAGCAGTAACATTGTTCGTGATCAGTTAATCATGAATTACTACTGCAGATCCCCGTATGATTCTCAAACTGCTGCATCCATTGAGAGACACTGTTTTAAGTGATGAGATGAAAACATGAGAGAGAGGAGAGAGAAGCGAGAGAGAGAGGAGAGAGACCCCCAAGCGGAGAGAGAGACTGAGGAGGAGAGAGAGAGAAGAGAGAGGAGAGAGAGAGAGAGAGAGAGAGAGAGAGAGAACTTTTATTCGATCAAGGAGAGAGAGCGTGAGTACAGACAGACAGACAGACAGACAGACAGAGACATAGAGAGCGACAGAGAGAGACAGAGAGAGACAGAGAGAGACAGAGAGAGACAGAGAGAGACCAGAGAAGAGAGAGACAGAAAGAGAGAGAGAGCATTTCTAAAGAAGTTAGTAAATTCTGTGCCATTTTTGGCTCCGGCCTACCCCAAACAACCATTGAAAAAGATATGTTTTCATTTCTCTCTCAAGATCTCTCTCTCTCTCTCTCATCTCTCTCAATCTCTCTCTCTCTCTCTCTCTATCCTCTCTCTCCTGTGGTTGTGTGGTGTGTGTGTGGTGTGTGTGTGTGTGTGTGTGTGTGTGTGTGTGTGTGTGTCTGTGCCGTTCGTGCTCGCGACGCATATACTTGTCTAATCTGCTGGCAACGCAACCAATATCACTTCGTGTCTGTCCTGTGCCCCTATCTCTCTAATGCCAGTGCTTGTGTCCTTATACATCCGTGTGCTCATCCCACCCAACCTCCCCACCACACACCGCCACCCCCCCCCAAATCCACACACACCACACACACACATCTTCCCCCCACCCCCTCGCCACTCCCCTGCTTACCTATCACAAACCACTACTGCCAACCAACCCCCATCACCCCTCTCATCTACTTCTCACGCACCAGTGCTTTGATATTGATTACGCCCCCGATACGGCATGACGGAATCTGGGCCTGACCACGGCGACCTCTGGCGGCGATCTACAATATAGCCTCCTCCTCCGGCTCCTCCTCCCATCTTTTGGAATGTGCACGCTTGAGCGCTAACGACTATCGTATCTGGGTGGTTGTCTGTAGACAGGAACACACAGGAAACTGAGGACGCTCTGAGCAGAATGTATCCCATGCCAGCCTGGGCAGCTGCTGACAGGATTCCAAGAAGGGGATAGTGAGACGTAGTGGGTGGCAGATTATTAGTCTGGGAGGCAGGGGGGGGGGGGGGGGGAGTGTGGGGGTGGAGGTGTGGGCCGGGTGGAGGGCTTAGGGTGGCGTGATGGTCGGGTGGGTGATGGTGATAGTTTGAGGAGGAAGATGAAGCATTGGCAAGCAAACTTGACATCGTATGTTCTGCAGAAGCAGGGGATAGTTTGTGGTCGGAGGATTAACTTGTGTCCAAACACTGGGCAGACGATTAGTTCAGTTCCTCTAAACCATGAGGTGAAGAGAGAGAGGGAGAGAGAGGAGGGGGGAGAGACGAGAGCGAGGAAGAGAGAGAGAGAGAGATGAGTTTACAAGTGAAAGAGGAAGAGAGAGGCTTTTACAAGTGAAGACAAGAGAGAGCGAAAGACAGACAGAACGATTTCATTAAAATGGAGAGAGAGGGGGGGAGACGAAGAAGAAGAAGAAGACAAAAGAAGAAGAGAAGGCGGCGGCGGCGGCGGCGGCTAGGCGCAGGAGGAGGAGGAGGAGGAGGAGAGAGGAGAGAGAGAGAGAGGAGAGAGAGAGAGCGAAGAAGAGAGAGAGAGGGAGAGAGGAGAGAGAGCACGACGGAGGAGAGAGAGGAGAGAGAGAGAGAGAGAGCATCTAGTCTCCAAGGAGTAATCGGAAGATGGGTTAAAAACACCTACACGTCCTTCCTGCTTCCCTCTGTAACCTATGTTCAAGGGACCTAACTCTGCAGCATTTCAGATCATGTTTCCATGCACATCTGCTCCCAGCGGAGCCAGCGAGACGAGCGAACTATCGGCACACAAAGTGCAGTCGCTCCACTATGGAAAGCGGCTGGGGTTAAGTCCACAATTGCCATGTTCATAGCGAAAACAGTTATTTTCTTCACGAAAACATCAGTAAACTTGCTCAGCATAACCGTTACTGTGGTCGTTTAGAATATTACTCGTTTTCTTGCCTTTCGGCCTGAAATGGTGGCTAAATGTGATCGATATCAACTGCAAACTATTAATGTCGAAAATCGATAATTATAACTCATGAAAACAGATAATTGTTTCTCATTAAAACGGATGATTGTCACTCATTTAAACACGGATTATTATGGGCCCATGGAAAAAGATAATTGTTGCCCATGAAAACAGATAATTGTTGCTCGTGGAAAACAGCTAATAGTTGTTCATGGAAATAGACAATTGTTGCATGAAAACAGATAAGTGTTGCTCGTAAAAAACAGATGACTTGTTTCATTAAAACAGACAATTGTTGCTTATGAAAAACAGATAATTGTTGCTCATGAAAATAGATAATTATTATTCATGAAAACAGATGATTTATGATCCAGGAAAACATATGATTATAATCATGAAAACGGATAATTATTACTCATGAAACCGGATAATTGGTACTCGTGTAAAACGGGTAATTGTTTACCCATTTTAAAACAGATTAGTTTGCGACACATGAAAACAGATGGTTGCTTCTCGCGGAAAACAGCTAGCTGGACTATGCGCAGGCGCACCACTACTAATGTGATCATTGTGCACACGTCACCATCTTCAACAGCCTTCTTTACAATCATCTCAGATTGCTGGAAGCCGGAATTGAAATCACGGCCATGATTCAATATTTTCACTATTCTCAGATTTTTGCAGCCATCAGAGTGATCATGTTCAAAATAGTAAATGCTCATAATGATTAAGGTCCTGCTTTCTTATTTGACTCATTTGACAGCGTCAAAACGGAAATCGCTATTGTCACGTGCGACTGCCATTCGTTGTGTTTTTGTTCCCCCTAACTGTTGTTGTACAGAGAAAGCAGTAATTATCACTGTTGTTTCACTGATAATTACTGTTTCATAACAATAACTGTATTGTGATCTTTCGAACGTCACTGCTATCATACTTATTACTTTCATCATTGATATCACCTGTCGCGTGATCTGTGTCGTATCTACCCCCGGAAACACTGAGGAAAGCGAGGGTTCGTGGAGAGGGGATGTGGTGTGTGAGCATTGAGAACCCGTGACCGTAAAAACGTGTACGCTTCATGCTATACCCGTGACCCATGACCGCATGACCCGTGCCCCTTCAACCGAAAAGCATGGCACGCCTCTTGCACCGACGCCCTCGTTTGAAACCTCTCAGTCCCGGGGGGAGACGAGTGCCCTGCGGTGTTGCGGGCGCCGTTTTGAGTGTCTGTTTTTCTTCTGTCGACTGCCGTGAGTCATAGGTATTAATTCTGGGTTGATGGTGCTGCCCTGACATGCCTCGCCCTGCGGGGTGGATGGGTGGGGGGGGGCTGGGGGGGGTCAACTGCATTCTGCGTGTCCGCCTCCTCAGCGTCCTGCTCTGGGAAGAGAGAGAGAGAGAGACCCGAGAGAGAAGAGCGAGAAGATGTAGACGTAGAGATAAGACAACGAGAACGAGAATCACAAAACACGAAGAAAAATAAAGATCTAGAAGATGCAGAGAAGGTACTAAAGGGAAGCTAATTAATTCCATGAATTGATTGACTGTCGATCGTATCAACGCGATTACGTGATTAGACTCTTTATTCCCGAAGGAAAGAGTTAGACAGCAAGCTTTTTTTTTCTCCAACCGGCTCTTGTCCCCCTTCAAAGAACATGAGGAAACTAATACATGATTCAGGATTGTTTATTGTGGGTTTACCTATTGTATTAGATTGCTCAAGAACAGTAACGGTTTTCATATTCCACACAGGGAAACACACGAGTTACACACACCCACACACAGCACTCCACACACACTCAAACGGCTGCAGAGACTCTCTCTCTCTCTCTCTCTCTCTCTCTCAATCAATCCATGCTACTACCCCTATCCTCCACCTCTCTCATCCCCCCTCCCATCCGCCCCCCTCTCTCCCCCTCCTCTCGCTCTCCCCCCCACACTCTCGTCTCTCTCCTACTCTCTCTGTGACCGAAAACACGTCTAGGATAGCGGGTCCACTGGTGCTGTGTGTATGCGGCTAGAGTACAAGGACAGACCATCACGCCCCTCCTTTTCGGTCACCCGTTGATCGGATCAGGAAATGCATGATTTCCTGCTTTCGCTGCTATCTGCCTTACATCTCTCCTCCCTGTGACATGTACGTTGCATATTGTAACAGTTGGTGGGAGGCGCGTGGGCGGCTGTCGTGTACAGTGAGGGTCATACGCAGCACGGGTTTGTGGGTGCTGGAGGGAGGGCTTGTGTCGAGTGAAACTCCTCCTTCGCTCTCTCTCTCTTCTTCCTTTCGTCTTGCTCTCTCTTCTACTCCCATCCCTGTCTCACCCTCTCGATGCTCTCCCGTGTACCCTAGGAGAGAAGAGAAGAGAGGAAAAAGGGAAAAAAAGGTGAGCGAAGCAAACTACAGGGGAGGATGTGAGGGTGTGTGACACCAGAACACAAGGGGCGGCGGCGAAACACTGCGCGGGCAACGCTAAGCAGAACTCCCTCGAGAGAGCTACGAGCGGCTCGAAGAGCATAGGAGGGAGAGACAGAGGAAAAAAGGGGAGCAGCGAAGGACGAGGATAAATCCAGGAGAAAAGGAAGCCAACAGAGCGCGATCTCTCTCTTCTCCTCTCGCTCCGCGCGCGTCTCGGTCAGCCTGAGCGCACCGAAGTCCGTCAGATCAGGGACGGGGGAACTCCGGTGGGCCGTGAACACAACATCAGGAAAAGCGAGCCAAGCCCCGCTGAGTGAGATGACCTGGGAGTGTAGTGTGAAGTGACAGATACACGTTTATATAGATAGGACTGGAAGATACCGTGTTGTGAGAGGGAAGAACAAGACGAGAACCTATCTAGGAAGTTAACAGCCCCCCCTGAAGTCATCTATTGCAAGACAGAGAGTGCTCAACTAGAACCAAGAAAAGAACAACACGTGGCTCAAGGACGTAGTCGTATATCGGGGGGTAAAGTGGACAAGGCTGATCGACAAGATACCAGTCACAGTCCTCGAGGCAAACTAAAACACAACTTCGATAAAAGTACAAAAACGCGTAAACTTTTGTCTAGATAGTCTGGGCATGTCGATCTGAATAGCAGAGACGAAAATAACTAAGGACACGCATTGGGATCAAACAGGGGGGAATAGGTGTGACAATGCCATATTGAAGAAGGAATAAAGTGCGATGACTAAAATGATAATGATAGAATATGAGAATTAGGATATGAATAACTACTGATAAGATATGATGATATATGGGGTAAGACAACCGAAAATGTGTACTATAGGGATAAAAAAATGGAACAATTAAAACGATTAATTAAAATAAAGCATAACTTCATTTAATGCCGCCAGATACTTTAAATGTAAACTCGGTAAATAATCCTCATTCCGGTCAACTACACTATCACATGAAGAATGCCGATACTGCAAGCAACATAACGAATCAACACACATCACTACTACTCTGTTTTAACCCTAATAATTAGTAAAATGATGATGAATTCACTTCAACGCCACACACTCCACCGCGCCGCGGCGTCTGTCGCCCTACCCCCCCCCCCCCCCCTCCACACACCACTACCCACACACCCCATACAGCACCACAATAAAAACTTGCACGCACAAAAAATATCACCCTCTAAAACAAACTCAATTATCGTGACATAAATCACACTCCTCACCTTCCGAGATTATCATGAAAGGATTCACAGGCGCCTGATTCCTTTTGTGTGGCCAGCCCGTTTTCAAGAATGATTACGCCATTACCGTCATTTCATGCCAGTAACTTCGCCAGACACACCATAATATATAGCGAGTTTAGAATTTAACAATGTTGTCAGATACTTTGTAGAGCTCTTCTGGTATTTGACTCTTTTCTCTGAGTTCTCCTTTTACTTCTTCGTCAGTTCATTAAATCCTGTTATAGAGTTGATATACCAGTCTACTGTTGGGAAATCTCACGTAGGGTTTGCAAAAAACCGTTTTTTTTTGAGGGGTTGTCAAAACCGGTAGTTGAGTGACCCCCCGAATAATTTTACATATTTGAGAACCCAAGGCCTCATTTTCTCAGTGATTTCACCGCTGAACGCTACTAGCACAATGACAGAATGTTCGCTTAGTACAAGAACAAGTCCTGGAATTTCTGATATATATAGTACGGAGTGCGAATGGAATCAGTGTCCGGTCTTCCACCAAAATAATATATCCTATTTCTTTTCGTGTGAGACCGAAGAAGCAAACATTTTACTTGTGTTACCTTTGAGATTTTAGACGACTCTGCAAGGGGACACGATGAGCTGGGCCAGAACGGTGTCAGCACAGCTACATCTGCAGAAGCAATGGTGCGGTATGCCGTCCTTCTTGCTAAGGCCCTGCCGTGCATCTGTACCCCCCCATTTCTGACGCCGCACAAGTGCTGTAAACAAAATTACGTGGATTCAGATCCTGTTTATGTTCTCCATTGGTCTGATAATTCACAACCAGTTCAATTTACTTCTTGAATGGTTTGGATCTCTCATGAAGGGTTTCTTCTGTTGATTTCTAGTATTTGTTTACATTTTCCACTTCGTGAATTTTGAATTTCAGTGTGTCTGATTTCTACAGAATCAACATAACAATGATAATCCGGTGCCCCTTTTATTAATTTGCTACATTGCGTCCTCATTTGTCTTTTTATTTTTATTTTTTGTTTTCCTCCCATTCAAATAAAGTGTCGCGACGTGTGCTTGTGCATGTCCGAACCTAGAGCCGTCAACATGCGTACCGTCCCTTCTTAGCTTTTTATCAGGCGAGACCACGCCGTTCATCCACAATGTCCGTTCCTCTTATAGTAATAGTTTGATCTCTATCGTTTAGCGACTACGATTGGATTTCCGAGATGATCCCCTAATACGAATACCATGACAAGTCAATCCTTCACAAGGATGCGCTGATTGTCTTGGAGCTCACAATGGCCATTGCTAGTTTCAGACCAAAGCATGCGGGAAACTGCGAGAGACAGAGTGACACAACATAGATCATGCGAGGAGCCAATTTTGTGGGCATTTTCATTATCTCATAAGCAGCAGGAACAGAGAGAAGGGTCGAAGTCGCCTGGTCATGTGCGGCACGTGCATTAGTCTATTGAGCTTCAAGCCTTTGCCGACGCCCAACATACGTTTGTGGTCACATGTCTACGGTCTACATACGGACTTCTACCCTTCTTCGCTGTCATTATCAATTTCCTATCCTCACGTGATGGTCCATAGCCGACCTACTAAATCTAATTCTGACCGCGATAGTATTAGGACGGTAATCTAATAGTTACTTATGAGGATAATACATTGCGCACGAGCAGGCGAACCCAGCTGCCACAGATCAAGCGAAACCAAAGCAAGCGCAGAACAAAACACCCAACAAAAATACGCATACGCATCGAAGCTGTCAACGTGGTGTGTGTGATGTGCGGGGATGTGTAGGTGTAGTGTGCTACAGACTGTACGCACCTTGGAATTATTGATTTTCACAGCGGAGTGCTACAAATCAACACCACCTGTTTGCTAACTCCTTAATAGACTGGTTCATCAACAATTTGTTGATAAACCCTCTCTCTCTCTCGCTCTACTCTCCTCTCTCTCTCGCTCCCCTCTCTCTCTCTCCACTCATCTTAATAAAAATCAATACACCCAATACGGGTTAATCATAGTAGATATCGTGTAATTAAGATTTCCGGTGATAAGTTTCCTACATTTTCTTCGTCGGCAAACAACGCGGAGAATTATGTCTTTGCTGCGTTACCTGGGGATATGTACTAGCCCCATTCCCCCCCCCCCCCCCTTAACCAGAGTCTTGTCATGTCTGCTGTCTGGCGGTTCTGTCTGTTCGTCTGTGTATGTCTCTCTCTCCTCTCTCGTCTCATCTCTCTCTCTCTGTACCCACCTATACGCGCATGCTACATATATGCACACGCAACGCGCCACGCGGGCACGGCACGCCCGCAATGCACTTTTCTCTCCCATAGATCACACACCCACACACCACCGCACACACCACAACACCACATCACACACAACACACACACACACACACACACCTTTTATTGTATAGTTTGAAAAGTCCAGCTATTTCGATTCACAAAAGTATAATCTGTAGGTACCATTGACCTCTCTTCCAGCTTTGTTTCTGCCCCTGTCTGAGATTTGACATTGTCAACGCGTCGTGATTTCATGTCTGACCCCTTGGAATGTACTTCTACTCAATGAATACCTTGTTGTTGATGGTGGTGGGGGTGGTGTTTGCTTACGTTTGTTTGTTTGTTATGTCTGTTTTGTATGTGAGTTTTTGTTTTTTGTTTTGTTTTTATGTTTTTGTGTTTTGTTTGTTGTTTAAATCGTTGAGTGCCAACGTTTGAGCCCACTTCACAACTTAAACCCCCTGAATCTACCAATTGATAGAAGCGTGCGATCCTGTTTTGCTGCCATTTCATGAGGACATGTGGTGTGCTTTTCAGATTGGGTGTTGCCACGATACGAGGGACTGGGATGGGAACACCAAGAAAAGGCTCGTTTTCGTTATGAAGAGGGCAGTGTCCGCCATCGTACTTTGACATCTACAGTTTCGTCTGGCCGCACCTACTCTCTCTCTTGATTCTTTTTTCTCTGGCTCCGTCGTCTGTCCTGTCAGTGACTCTCTGTCTAGTCTGTCTGTCTATCACTTTCTGTCGCTCATTGTCTCTCTCATCCTGTCATCTTCTCTGCAGAACTCAAAATCAAATTCTCCATCTCATCTCTCATCTCTAACATCTCTCTCTTTCTCACACAACCACACACACCCACCCCCACACACACACACACACACCCCACAACACAAGATTCCGAACACCACACTACTATGTGTGTGTGTGTAGTGTTGGGTGTGGGGTGTGTGTGTTTGTGTGTGTTTCATGTGCATCAGTACAACCCTATGTTAATCTGACAATAAATGAAGGTTCAGTTCAAGCTCAGTTCTCTCTCCTCTCTCACACTCTCTCTCTCGCTCTCTCTCATCTCTCAACTCTCGTCTCTCATCTGTCAAGTGGTGTGTTTGTGGGTGGTGTGGCGGGTAGGTGTGTGATGTGTGTGTGTGTGTTTTGTTTGTGTGGTTGTGTGTGTGGTCTGATGTGTGTGGTGTGCTGGTGTGGGGGGAGTGTGTGTGTGTGTGTTGTGGGGGTGCGTGTGTGTTTACTCGCGCGCGTTGTATGGGTATCTCAAATCACCTAGCCAAAGTGCGTCAAAAGTGCGATTAACTTCTCTGGTGTCACTGAATAAAAGACAGAATATCACTCGAAAACTGGGGGAAAAGCCGTGACATAGAGCAGCATCCATCATCATCATCATCATCATCGTCGTCGTCGTCAGTCGTCGTCGTCGTAATCATCATCATCATCAGGATTGATTTCTCTTCATAGTTATCCTCAATACACCATAGCAGATTAGGCAACCTTCTTGTTCTTGTTCTTAGTTTATCCTGCCTCAATTCATCTCTCCTCTCATCATCCTCACTCCTCCTCCGCCTCCTTCTCCTCCTCCCATCTGTCCTCCTGCTCGTTCTTCCTTACTTTATTAGTGGCCTGTCAGATTGTTATTTTTATAGGACTTTTAGCTTTCTTGTCTGTATGTATGTACGCAGGAGAGAGAGAGAGAAGAGAGAGAGATGAGAGAGGAGAGAGATTGCGTATTGTAACATGTGTGTGTGATGTGACACGCAAACATAGCCGGGTGTATATCGCAAAGGAACTTCTGCATGCACTGCTCTCTAAACTTGGGATTTCTCGATAATTGAAGACTCCTGACAAATCAATAGCTGAAACGGTTGTTGTGCTGGTTCGTACTTCTGGATTGCAATCTGTTATATAACATAGAGTTAGTACCCTGCCGCAGTTAATCAGTTATGGGTTTGGTGTTGACACGCCACCCTAGATGAATTAGATACATTTATGACGCAGTTGTGGGGTTTTGGGTTGGTTGCACGCTGCCAGATCTTAAGTTGTAAAAAAATGAGTTATTGCGCTCTCGGTCGTGGGTGATGGTTACAGATCGTGCTCGTTTGTCGAAAATTGTGAACACAGTGTACATGGGTATTGAATCCGCTAGTTTTAGGCTTTATTGTACTATTTCAAGGATATGTCACAAAGAGAAAAAAACAACTCAACCGGTTAGTTCCTTTGGGAAACACGTACACATTCCAGCCCTAACTGCCGCTTCTCAACAGAAT
>JADBJO010032712.1:0-5000 GCA_016801955.1 Conus betulinus
AAAAAAAACTTTTCTTTTTTTTTCTCTTCTCTTCCTTCACTTTGCGAAAAGGGTGGTTGTTTTCACAATAACAAAATACTTTCTCTATATACAGAAATAATCTTACCAGAACGGCGGGTGGTCAGAAAAGGAAGTGCCAGCCAGCCCCCAGTCTCGACGGAAGACGGGACTCGACCAACCAGTCCCCACCGAAAGGAACTTCAGGTCCTGGACGACCCAATGGAGAGGTAGCAGTGGGTAGGGATAGAGATCCCAACAGAAGACCCAGCGGCTTCCTTCGGCCGAGCGAACGGCTAGGTCTCCCCGCTGCAGCGCTACGATGAAGTAGACAAAAGAGGCCCACTACCAAGGGATGGATCCTTACCACTCGGCTGCTAGCGAATCGAGTGCTTACCCAAAATCAAAACCCAAGATCGACCAACCCAAGAGTGCAAACAAGTCTGAATTACAGTTACAGTACATGCCACCCAGGGACATCTCGAGAATGCCGACTTGCGAGAAAACACGAGCAACGCAATCCGGCCTGAAACTCTGGCCCAGGTATCTAAAAGAAAAAAGAAAAAAAAAAAAAAAAAAAAGAACCCACCTGCGCGCACACGCGCGCCTACACCACACACAACACACACACACACACACAGCCGCGCGGCAACGCACACTTACACGCGCGCCGTATCATCCGTACACATATTCGCTCTCGCGTGCCCCTCAAATTCAGCTTTTTTTTTTTTTTTAATTGAAGGGGACAGTCAAGTCAGAGGATGCTGCAACCCCCCGGACGACACGCTTGAGAGCATGACCTCTGTGCTCTAACATCCACACAAGCTAAAACTGACACACTGCCTGTCAGCAACAATCCCTTATGTGTAAACTAAAGAATTTAAAAGGCGTCCTTGACAGCGACATAAGCCTGACTGACCCATGAGGGGCCCCAGTGTGACAAACAAGGAAGAAGTGGAATCAGTGCCAACAAGATTCCTACAGTCCATTACTGCATAACTCTGAAGCTGAAACACGCATTGCATCTGCACAAAGCCTCTGGGAAATAACAAACAAGAGCGTGATGTAAAGTGATGAGCGAGATAGTCGACACTGACATTTACAAGCGACAAACAGAAAAAGTAATCCTGCAAGTTTTGCAGGTTAAACTCTTAGACCATGTTTGTTCAATTAGCATGTAGTTTCCAAGGTAAAAGTTATCTGCTATCAAGCAATGCAAACATTGGCCCCCATGCAAATATCAGCAAATTGCAAGTGTGCACTGTCAGTATGAAATAATTTCCATACATATTGCTCACTGCTACAGAAGTGAAAAAGCAAAGCAAATTTCCAACCATGGCCAAGGCAGCAGTTGTCCCAAAGAGAATCTGGTAAAGTTCAGTTGTTAGCAACCTTGTACATGATGGGAGAACAGTACTGACTGAGGGCCACACACTTACTTGTGTGGGGGGAAGTAGATTCTTGCAGCACAATCTATAATTAGACGAAAAAATGTATTGCAATTCAGTTGACGATGAAAAGAGATCGAAGGGGAAACTGGTAACAGCATTTCCTGTAATATCCAGCTTTTTCAGGCGTGGAATTGCTTTTTAAAACCTGTCAGTCCAATGATTTCAATCTTACAGAATGATACATTAAGAAACTGCACTTGAGGCAGATATGAATATATTGTGTTATAAACAAAAAAACATTGACAGGTGTTTTAGACATGTCCATCTGTTTTTCAGGGTGTGAAAAACGACCTTTGTAGTTTTACTTACCATTTTGCTAAGAGGGTTGTTTCCTATCAGAATACTGTCTAAATTGTGTAGATCTTGAAAAATATCCAGATCGATAGATTTTATGTAGTTATTGGCGAGATTGATATGCTTCAAGTTTTTAATGTTAACATGTGAAATATTATGGAGGGAACACTGAGATAGATCCAAATGAGCAAGGTGTATATTCTTAATGAAATCAGTTGGTGTCATTTCTGAACCAGATGCATCCACGTACCTTAATAGTGAAAAAAGGTCAGAACGAAATCCTTTGTTACATAGGAAAACATGACCTTGGCACAGACAAGATACTGGACAGGTCATGTCACACCACATATCATCATCCCACTGTGGACACTGACCCCCAGCCATCACAGAGATGATCGTGCACACAGACCCTGTAAAATCGACATCGGGTAGAAACCAGGACATGACATCGTCCCACATCCCTTCTTCGTCTTCTCCATACACACAGTCAGAAAATCCATTGCATCGAGTGTAGACTGGCAGGCAATACAGCCACTCTGTTCTGCATTGAAAATGACTGGGAGGGCAAGAGTCATCCCCTGTCATCACCTGCTGAGTGAAGTAGCCAGCCCCATCCAGACTGATATAAAAGCGTTGTTTCATGTCCCCTGTTAAGCTCTGAACCAGGGTACGAATTGTCATCACGACATCCAACCTCATCTGAGTCGTCCTCAGAATCTGCGAATTGATTACAGTGCTGACTGAACAATATACATTCACCATTACAACACTGAATCTCACTGCATGGAGGGTATTCACAGAAAGACTCTTCACTGCCATCTGGGCAGTCCTGTCTGAAGTCACACACTCGGCTGTAATGCACAGTGGTGATGTCGTCACATTTAAAACATATATGCAACTTGGCTTTCAACATGAATCATCATGCCAGTGTAGGAAACACTGCTAGTGTGTTTATGAACTTGCACGTGTTTAAACCACTTGCCTTCAAATAACTTTTCGGATCACATGATACAAATACACGGATAACTTGATCATCTGGTAAAAAAGAGAGAAAATGACGAGAATATGTCTGAACTGTCAGGTTTAGATTTTTTGATGTAAGTGAGTATGGATGGTCCATTGAGAAAATGGGGATGACATTCATTACGGGAATAAATCAAGCCGTCAAGAGCAACCCACCCGGGGAGACACTGCACTGCCGCCGAGTCACTTCGGTGGTGTTTCAGTGGCGCCTGTTCTGATCTAACATACGCAGGACACCACCTACTAAGCCCCCTACTGACGACAATAATTGCTTAGTCGCGGAGCCGGCGTGAGTGAGCTCTCCCTCCGGAGGGGCGCCACCACGTCCGTCCAACGACAGCCCCCATGGACTCGCCGATACCGGTGACCCCGACGAACCAAACCAAGGCCACAGACGTGGAGAGGACATCGAAATTGAGGTCACACCATGAGAGCAGGGCATGAAGGGCCACAGAATTTGAGACTTTTTTTTTTTTTTCTTTTACTGATCGATGAGAATGAGGATGATTAAGATGATGCTAACGGATTTCCATTTCGGTCTGAGACTACATGACAGGGCTGTACTCTACGCTTCCCTTTCATAATATATCCCGCAGTCAACCAGGCCCGAGAGATACAGACACCTGCAGTGTTTGGTCAGGACTCGACTGTGTGGTCCCAGTCTTCCCAACTGAGCCCGCAGCAACCAACGAAATATCTTCATATTCCTTTCTGTTTTTTTGGTGAGGCTAATCGTCCATTTCTCCTTTGGCATTCATAATTCACAAATGTTCTCGGAACATGCACGCTTGGCATGGTTAAGTTGAAACACTTGTTTGTTTGAAGCTACTAATCCTTGACAGATGAATTGCTGAAGGACAGCATTCTGTTTCATCCCGTCCATCTTCACACTCTAACAGAAAGTTACAGTCCACGTGATGCTGAAAAAAGAGCGTAATGTCGTACAGAGCAATTGAAAGCACCACTCGTCAATTGCAAATCTTGTTTAGCCACAGAAAGTGCAGACAAACGTATTTTCAATCCGTTTAATAGAACCCATTCATATATAATTTGACTCTGAGGGATGACGCATCATCATATTAGCTGATACAGAACGCTCAAAACAAAGGCGTTCAATGGTTTCATCACTGTGTGTTTGTTTTTGTATAAATAAAGGCCACAGCATAGTCTGTGGATAGTCCTGCGAAACACATGGGACATAGCTGGAAAGTATTGAATGCTGATCATTATGACTGATCTGTGGGACAATTTCCATTTCTCACTGAAATATTCATAATTCCTCTTTACAAATGGAACAATCATGTATCCTGTGGTTTTTGTTAAAGATTTCACAATCAAATTGTGGTATGCAATTGTTTCAAACAGCACTGTTATTGGTGGACTGTTAAATATGCAGTGTAAGCATATTGAAGTAATGTGAATGAATGACCATTTCTTTCAGCTTGTGTTGATTACATACTGCACGCATGTAAGTTGTCCTGTAAACTTTGCAAGAACTGAATGTGCTTCTCCAGTGCCTTGCATCAAACCAATATGCCAGACGTTCAATAGAAGCACGCACATAGCTCAATGTTGATGGAATAAAGAGTTTACAGAACGTTTTGAAATGGTCACATACACCATACACAACTCCTTGTGATGATGAATTTTGTGGCAAGTTATTTCTCCACAGTATAATGCTGAACAAATTAAGTAGTGGAAGAAAACAAGTGAAGGTTAAACAATTCTTCCATCATTACAGTAATGATTCGACAAAGATCAGAAATTGAGAGAAAAAAAAATTGAAGATGAAATAAATGGGTAAATGTATATCATAAATATGAAAACCCCTTCACTAGCTGCATTAGGAAATTATTACAATCCCTCCTGAAGACAGATCTATATGTGTTCGCCTGCTCTGAGGCCTTTCGTCCCGCTGGATCGAGACTCATCGAGGAAACACGGCTGATTGTGTCTGTGCTCTTGGCGTCAGATAGAGACACACCACAGTCCATAATTCTGTGGTGTTCCGACCACCAAGGGTTCGAAAAAGAATGCAACAGCACCCCCAAAGCAGCCAGCGAAAGGTAGTAGAATTAAACAAAACAAAAGTTTGGAGAGGAAAAAAGTTGTTGAAAACTAAAAACATTACGCGCAACAGTATAAAATGTACGGGACAATCTTTGAGCCTATGCTTGAGGATCCATTTAACGATGCAAGGGAGATCAAAAGATACGGAACAGTCTGAGTGGTCAG
>JADBJO010032712.1:12500-15411 GCA_016801955.1 Conus betulinus
TCATAATCATCATCATCATCATCATCATCAATTTAAGGACGAAAATCGGTTTTTAGTCATATCGTTTAGGCACGGACATTATAATATGCACTGGCTTGTTACATCGTAGAAACATCAACGTGATAGTTTTTGTCAACTTTGACAAAATATGTGTGGCGTAAAGCAATTTTCCCTCGTTTCCGTATACTGACATAGTGACACAACGATGGGGTATGAAGACCGATAACAAAATCATTGTTGATTTCAACTGACAATCAACGATATTTGTCCAGGAGTGGATTACTTCACAAGCGAGAACAACGTGAAAACAATACAATTATGAAGGTCAATATCTCAGACTGTGAGAATAATTTGCCACAAAATTCAGCATCACAAGGAGTTGTGTATGGTGTATGTGACCATTTCAAAACCTTCTGTAAATTCTTTATTCCATCAACATTGAGCTATGTGCGTGCTTCTGTTGAACGTCTGGCATATTGGTGTGATACAGGGCACTGGAAAAGCACATTTTGTGACAAAGTTCACAGGACAGCCTTACATGCGTGTAATATGTAATCAACACACGCTGAAAGAAATGATCATTCATTCACATTACTTCAATATGCTTACACTGCATATTAACAGCCCACCAATCACAGTGCTGTTTGAGACAATTACATACCACCACATTTTGATTGTGAAATATTTAACAAAAAACCTCAGGATACATGATTGTTCCATTTGTAAAGAGGAATTATGAATATTTCAGTGGAGAATGGAAATTGTCCCACAAATCAGGCATAATGATCAGCATTTCAATACTTTCCAACTATGCCCATGTGTTTCACAGAGACTATCCACATACTATGCTGTGGCCTTTATTTATACAAAAACAAACACAAGTGATGAAACCATTGAACGCCTTTGTTTTCAGCGTCCTGTATCAGCTAATATGATTGATGCGTCATCCCTCAGAGTCAAATTTAATATGAATGGTTTCTGTCCAACGGATGAAAAATACGTTTATCCGCACTTTCTGTGGTTAAACAAGATTTGCAATTGACGAGTGGTGTTTTCAATTGCTCTGTACGATATTACTCTCTTTTTCAGCATCACGTGGACTGTAACTTTTTGTTAGAGTGTGAAGATGGACGGGATGAAACAGAAACGCTGTCCTTTCAGCAATCCCATCTGCGAAGGATTAGTAGCTTCAACAAACAAGTGTTTCAACCTAAACCATGCCAAGCGTGCATGTTCCGAGAACATTTGTGAAATATGAATGCCAAAGGAGAAATGGAAGATTAGCCTCACCAAAAAAACAGAAAAGGAATATGAAAGATTTATTTCATTTTTTTCGAAATTATAACGCGTATGGTGTAACTTTGTTTTTATGGTCAGGATGGCATACTGTACCATTTGCATACAGCAAATTCCGGGCATGGTCAGATAACACTGTGGTATATAACTTGAATCACATAGAAAAAGGGACAGTGTATGTTCCATCAAGGGTTGTGAAACTTTACACTCTTCTGTCGGTTCTATTTCTGGCAGCGGGAACCTCTATGACAACTTTGCGTGTGAAGTACTTTTTCATTCGCGTAATGATTTTCATTCCATTTTCTCAACTGAGCATCCATACTCACTTACATCAAAAAATCTAAACCTGACATCAGTTCAGACATATTCTCGTCATTTTCTCTCTTTTTTACCAGATGATCAAGTTACACCCGTGTATTTGTATCATGTGATCCGAAGAGTTATTTGAAGGCGAGTGGTTTAAACACGTGCAAGTTCATAACACTAGCAGTGTTTCCTACACTGGCGTGATTCATTCTGTTGAAAGCCAAGTTGCATATATGTTTTAAAATGTGACGACATCACCACTGTGCATTACAGTCGAGTGTGTGACTTCAGACAAGACTGCCCAGGTGGCAGTGAAGAGTCTTTCTGTGAATATCCTCCATGCGGTGAGTTTCAGTGTTGTAATGGTCAATGTTGGTATTGTTCAGTCAGCGCTGTAATCAATTCGCAGATTGTAAGGACGACTCAGATGAGGTTGGATGTCGTGATGACAATTCGTACCTGGTTCAGAGCTTAACAGGGGACATGAAACAACGCTTTTATATCAATCTGGATGGGGCTGGGGGGGCTACTTCACTCAGCAGGTGATGACAGGGGGGATGACTCTTGCCTCCCAGTCATTTTCAGTGCAGAACAGAGTGGGTTGTATTGCCTGCCGGTCTACACTCGATGCAATGGATTTTCTGACTGTGTGTATGGAGAAGACGAAGAAGGCTGTGGGACGATGTCATGTCCTGGGTTTCTACCGATGTCCGATTTTCCAGGGTCTGTGTGCACGATCATCATCTCTGTGAGGATGGGGGTCAGTGTCCACAGTGGGATGATGAAATGTGGTGTGACATGACCTGTCCAGTATCTTGTCTGTGCCAAGGTCATGTTTTCCTATGTAACAAACCATTTCGTTCTGACCTTTTTCCCACAATTAAGGTACGTGGATGCAACAGGCTCAGGAAATGGACACCGACTGATTTCATTAAGAATATACACCTTGTTCATTTGATTCTGTCTGAATGTTCCCTTCGTAATATTTCCTTTTTTAACATTAAAAACTTGAAGCATATCAATCTCGCCAATAAACTACATAAAATCTATCGATCTGGATATTTTTCAAGATCTACACAATTTAGACAGTATTCTGATAGGAAACAACCCTCTTAGCAAAATGGTAAGTAAAATGACAAAGGTCGTTTTTCACACCCTGAAACGGATGGACATGTCTAAAACACTGTCAATGTTTTTTTTTTATAACACAATATATTCATATCTGCCTCAAGTGCAAGTTTCTTACCGTATCATTCTGTGAGATTGAAATCATTGGAACTGACATGTTTTAAAGCAATTTCCACACTGA
>JADBJO010032713.1:0-15409 GCA_016801955.1 Conus betulinus
ATGGAAGGCAAATAAAAGGAAAAAACTCCACTTTGACCTCTGTGTCTTCTTGACTGTCTGCTGTTTCCTTGTTTCCTGCACTTACCACCATCTGTCTGTCTTCACCTGCACACCCCTTACCCCTCCACACCATCACAATGGTGCTGCGAGCAGTATGGAAGACAGAAGGAACCAAGAAGAAGACACAGTCCAAGAAGACCGGACACCATGGCCAGCCAACTGCCCCTACCTCTACACCCTGTGCATCAGCTTCCCAAAATTCACGGGTAACGAGAGCATCAGGAAAGTGGACAACTTCATCCGGGAGGCCAGGCTTGCCCTACACCTGCAGCCCCTGGATGGCAGGACAGCCACCCTCTGGCTGATTGCTGCCCTAGATGGCCAAGCTCACCAGGAGGTGATCAGGCTGCCAGTGACAGAGGTAGACTCCCCAGCCAAGATCTTGACCATCTTGGAGGAGAACTGGGGGGAGAGCAGCGTGATGTGGTCACCCTGGCCACAGCATTCTTCAACAGGCAGCAGGGCCAGGACAAGACCATCTGGGTGTATGGCTCCCATCTCCAGTACCTCTGGAGGAAAGTCAACCAGGCTGGGGATGGAATGTTGCCTGCCACCATACTCAGGGTCGCCTTCGCCCGTGGCTTGTAACCAGCTGCACTACGCAAGGATGTCCAGTCATTTTGTCCAGAACCATCCTACCACCACCTTTGAGGAGGCAAGGAAGGAAGCCCAAAGGTGGATGCAGGACTGCAGTGCTGATAGCGACATCCTCCACATGGCTGGCACTACGACTGTTGCCTGGCTTCAAAACTCAGCTACAGGCACTCACGGCCACAGTCGCCAGCTTGAAGGAGGAATTGCAGCAACCACCACCTGCACAGCCACCACTGAAGATCTGCAGCTGCGTGGCAAAGGCACAGCGCTCAAGACGATGGCCAAGGCAGAGGTGACGGAAGTCTCCACCTGTGATAAACCGGGGACAAACCCCAGTCCTCTGCCACTGTCAGCAGCCAGAATGCTGACAAGCGACATGACCCAGCAACACCCAGACCACCACAGGCTGCTGTGGCCTCCAGACAACAGGTCTGGCCCTGTCAGGCAACTTCAGTGCCTGACAGCAGAACTGACACCCTGCCGTCATCCGAGCCACCTGACTGGAAGAGACCAAAGCGACGGAAACTGGAGCCACCATCAGATTCAACCGACCCGGCAGATGTTTCCAACAGCCTAAACACCGACCATTTGATGGTCTATATACCTACAGTGTCCAGCCCCTGGCTGGCGGTCCAGAATGAACCATCATCCGAAAAGATCTGCTGCCTGCAAGAGTCCCTCTGGACCTGCGACACGACGACCAGGCAGAGGTGACGCCATCTCCATCCACCTCCGACTCTGAATCGGACAGTGAGGATGAGCCAGTCCCTCTACGATGCTGCACTGCCCAGATAGGCAGCGCCCCAACGGGCTCCAAGGACGGTTGGCCACACCTGCACCCTCTTCTCTTCCATCTGCGGGGTGTGCTGTCAACCGACTCATGCCAGCCCCACAGCGGTCTACGCGTTTGGCAGAAAAGCCTGCAAAAATGTATACCCATAGTGGCCGCCTGGATGATTAGAGACTTGCTTAATGGTTAACTGATCCAGTCAGATGCTCTGGAGGACAGTTGTAAAATGTATATACCCCCTGATTGATAGCTGAGCACCTTTTTCGGAAGAGGTGTTGCGGGACGGTTTGCCAAACAGACCAGTTGTTCATTGCGTTTTTTGCACAAGCTAGTCTTATGTTCATTGTTTTCATGTTGAATACTTCAGACTTCAGACTTTTTATTATATCCTCATATACACAAGGAAAATGTTCTTGCAGGCACGTAAAACACAAATACAAACAATTCAACATTAATAAATCAATCTGTGGATAAAACAGGCCTCTAAAACAAAATCAGAGACACCTTTTCCGATGTGGTTTATGTACATGTACAAACTTAGACATTTATACCAATACAAATCCATACCCAAACATTGTCATCCCCAAACACACACACACATACACACACACACACACTCCCAACATGTGTGTGCACTGCGTGCCGAAACACACATCACTGTCTCTCTCTCTCTCTCTCTCACCCTCTCCCATCCTCCACACTCCTCCAACCTCCCTCCCACCCCCCGTCCTCCACCCATTCACCCTTCTCAACCACTCTCTCAATCTTGCTGTCATAAAAATATGTACACAGGGGGAAATGAACTGCAATATATGAATGATTGATAAACTGAGATGGAGGAAACAGGAAACAGATGATAATAGAGAAGAGAGGGACAGACAGAGACATGCCAAAAGGGGAAGGAAGAGAGCATGTGAGTTAGAGATAGACATAGTGAAGGTGAGACGGAGAGAGACTCGGAGAGTGACATAGTTAGGCAGGGGGAGAGACAGACACCCAGAGAGAGAGAGAGAGGGAGAGGGTAGGAGTAGGAGAAGGAGAGAGACACAGAGGGAGAGAGAGACAGACAGACGGACAGCGACGGAGAGCTAAATTATGGACAAAATCTAAAACGATAACTATTTAAGACCTGAAAACATACTTAACTTCTTATTCACTCCCCCACCTCCCTCAAACCTCTCCCCCACCATCTACTAGCACACACACACGCGCACGCACGCACGCACACACATGCATGCACACACACACCCACATACACATACGCACACACACACACGCGCGAGCACACACACACACACAGAGTTATAATCATCATCAAAAAGATGTTAAAAATCAGACTGGCATCAAAACAACGTATGCCCCCGTTTTTTTTGCCAACAGAAGTAGTAAAAGAGAACTAAGTCGAGTGACTTTTGCTAAGATTCTGTCCCCATAGTGCTAAAACCCGTCCAAATTCATAAACACCTGGGGACTTGACTCAAAAAGGGTTTTGATAACAAATCCTTTTTTTTCCTTTTCTCATTTTATGTCTGATTTTATGGATTTTTGTTTAAATAACAAGTCTATTGTTGTCACTTGGCACCCAGTGCTTTGAATTTTGACGAATCTTCCCAAGTACATTTTGTATCTGACCTTCTTGGAGTGTTTAAATAACAAATCCTTGATAAGTCATTTTAGTACCTGACATCGTGGGATTTTTGTTCAAATAAGTCCATTACTGTCATCCTGTACCCACCCAGTGTTTCGGATCTTCATGAATTTATCTTCCCAGTCGTTTCTGGCATCTGACTTTTTGAATTCTGTTTAATTAAATAAGAAATTCTTTCAAGTCATTTTGGTATCCGAAATTTTTTTTTTTTTTTTTTTTTTTAAATTATTAGTCCACTATTGTCACTTGGTACCTACCCAGTGCTCGAGAGTTTTAACGCATTCTTCCTAATGATTTCTGATGTCTGACCTCTTGGAATTTTTGTTTTAAATAGCAAGTTCAGTTTAGTCACTTATGTACCCAAAGTCCGTGTTTTGTTCATGAAAGGAATCCCCTGTCATCGTTTTGTATTTGACTTTTTGAATTTTTGTTTAATTAAAATACATGTCCATTCTAGTCAATATGCTCATTTCAGTCAATGCAAATCTGCTGACTTCCAGAAACTTTGATTTAAACAGAAAGTCCCTGGTAGCTGGAATAATATGAATGCAAACAATGAGAAAGACAAGATGTTTTGACACTTTGTGTGTTTTGATACATTGGTGTTAGTGTTTTGTTTTGGGAGTAGCCATGCCTCTAAAGACTTGATGGCTAAAGCTTCATTTTTTTCATTGATTCAGTTTTTATACTCCTACTTGATAACTCTTGTCATGTTTATGTCAACAGAGTAGGGAGGGATGTAGGTGGGTGCTAACAGTGTATATTTCTGGGTCGCCTGTCATAAAGGAGATATTTTGCTCATGAGTTGTCTTCCACCTTACCTCCTTTGGTTGAATCTCATTTTTTCATTGCGTAAATTCTTTAAATCATGAATACCTCAGAACCTACATAGTTGTGTAAACGTCGCTGAAGTCACAAAAATTAATGTATTGTATTCATTACAATCGTGTTGGACAGAGAAGCCATATTTTCCCTAAAACTGGTATTTCAACCAAATTAATCTTGGGGCCATTTTGAATTGTCTGATGAGAGAAACCGTAAATAATTCTTGATTTCACAAAAAGTATGAAAGAATCCATGAATGTGCATTGAAAGTAAAGCCCATAAGCTCTCATTTCGTATATCGCATGCCTGTGATCTTTTCTGTACAAGCTTGCCACTATACGAAGTGACTGACGGCGCCGGTCCCTTGAACGAGTCGCCTTCTTTGTTGATTGTTGGAGTTTTGATCTAAATTGTTGTTTTATGAAATTTGGACTTCCCTATTGAAATCTTTCTAAAGACTCCATTTCTATGATAGAAGCAACCGAAAATATATATAAATCATTCGATGGACCATTCGAACATTTTATCGAAGATCGTGTTAACAGCACATGGCGACGGCCATGCGATGATAAAGCAAGTTGTGTTTCTATCAAATTTTTAAACGCAAAGTTCTTCGGCATGTTGGCTAATGAAATTTATATGTCTAAAAGGAGCTGAATGCCAGCTATCCATTCATTATAAAAATATTTCAGGCTGTTCAGTATTTTTCATGGAAATAAAGGAAAATATGACGTAAACTCATTAAAAGTGGCCTGACTGAGACAATTAACTATTATGCAAGTCTCTAATGGTCCAGGCGGGCCATAAGGTATACCTTTTTGCAGGCTTTTGTGCCAAACGCGTAAGACTGCCGTGGGGCTGGCATGGGTCGTTTGACAGCACACCCCGCAGTGTGGAACAGAAGAGGGTGCAGGGTGGCCAACCATCTTTGGAGTTGGTGGGGACCACCTGTCTGGGCAGTGCAGCATCGTAGAGGACTGGCTCATCCTCTCTGTCCGATTCAGAGTCGGAGGTGGACGGAGATGGCGTCACCTCCGCCTGGTCGTCGTGTTGCAGGTCCAGAGGGGCACTTGCAGGCAGCAGATCTTTTCGGTTGATAGTTCGTTCTGGACCGCCCGCCCCAGGAGCTGGACTGTGTAGGCATCTGTGTTTAGGCTGTGGGACCATCTGCCAGTCGGTTGAGTCTGATGGTGGTTCCAGTTTCCGTGGCTTTGGTCTCTTCCAGTCAGGTGGCTCAGATGACTGCAGGGTGTCGGTTCTGCTGTTAGGCACTGAAGTTGCCTGACAGGGCCAGACCCGTTGTCTGGAGGCCACAGCAGCCTGTGGTGGTGTGGGTGCTGCTGGGCCATGTCGCTTGTCAGCATTCTGGCTGCTGACAGTGGTAGAGGACTGGGGTTTGTCCTCAGTTTTCACAGGTGGAGACTTCTGTCACCTCCGCCTGGGCCGTCGTCTTGAACACTGTGCCTTTGCCATGCAGCTGCAGATCTGCAGTAGTGGCTGTGCAGGTGGTGGCTGCTGCAATTCCTCCTTCAAGCTGGCGACTGTGGCCGTGAGTGCCTGTAGCCGAGTTTGAAGCGAGGCAACAGTTGTAGTGCCAGCCATGTGGAGGATGTCGCCATCAGTACTGCAGTCCTGCATCCACCTTTGGGCTTCCTTCCTTGCCTCCTCAAAGGTGGTGGTAGGATGGTTCCGGGCGAAATGCCGGACATCCTTGCATAGTGCAGATGGTTGCAAGCCACGGGTAAAGGCGTCCCTGAGTATGGTGGCAGGCACCATTCCATCCCCAGCCTGGTTGACTTTCCGCCAGAGGTACTGGAGATGGGAGCCATACTCCCAGATGGTCTCGTCCTGGCCCTGCTGCCTGTTGAAAGCTGTGGGCAGGGTGACCACATCACGTTGCTCTCCCCAGTTCTCCTCCAAGATGGTCAGGATCTTGGCTGGAGAGTCTACCTCTGTCACTGGCAGCCTGATCACCTCCTGGCAAGCTCGGCCATCTAGGGCGGCAACCAGCCAGAGGGCGGCTGTCCTGTGTCATCCAGGGGCTGCAGGTGTAGGGCAAGCCTGGCCTCCCGGATGAAGTTGTCCACTTCCCTGCGCTCTCGTTACCTGTGAATTTGGGAAGCTGATGCAGAGGGTGTAGAGGTAGGGGGGCAGTTGGCTGGCCATGGTGTCCTGTCTTCTTGGACTGTGTCTTCTTCTTGGTTCCTTCTGTCTTCAATCCTGCTCGCAGCACCATTTGTGATGGTGTGGAGGGGTAAAGGGTGTGCAGGTGAAGACAGGTAGATGGTCATAAGTGCAGGAGCCAAGGGACAGCAGACAGTCGGGAAGACACAGAGGACAAAGTGGAGTTTTTCTTCTATTATTTGCCTTCCATAACAGGCGAAACCAGGAACACAGCTTTGGGAGCTCTCTCTGTCTCAGCACTCAGCCCACTGAGCACTCTCTCTGCATATTCGGGACACTCTCTCAGGACACTGTAGGCAACACTCTAGGCAACACTGCTGGCGCTCACACCACTCCCCAAATATATACAGCTTGACTGGACTACAAAGAAGACAACGCAGCACCACATGCAAAATGAGCCTTGCGAGACAGCAAATAACAAAATTTGTGCTATCTGTCGCAGAAGCAAACTTTGTCATTTGCTGTGTCTCGTGAGGTTCATTTTGCGTGTGTCGCTGCGTTGTCTTTTTTGCGGTCTGGGCAAGCTGTATATATTGGGGCGCGTCATGAGCACGAGCAGTGTTGCCTAGAGTGTTGCCTAGAGTGTCCTGAGAGAGTGTCCTGAGAGAGTGTCCCGAGTATGCAGAGAGAGTGCTCTGTGCGCTGAGTGCTGAGAGATAGAGAGAGTTCCCAGGGCTGTCCTCCTGGTTTGGGCTTGTTATGGAAGGGAATAAAAGGAGAAGAACTCCACTTTGTCCTCTGTGTCTTCTTGACTGGCTGCTGTCTCTTGTTTCCTGCACTTATCCACCATCTGTCTGTCTTCACCTGCACACCCCTTACCCCTTCACACCATCACAACTGGCCCTGCGAGCAGGATGGAAGACAGAAGGAACCAAGAAGAAGACACAGCACAAGAAGACGGACACCATGGCCAGCCAACTGCCCCTACCTCTACACCCTCTGCATCAGCTTCCCAAATTCACGGGTAACGAGAGCAGCAGAAAGTGGACGACTTCATCCGGGAGGCCAGGCTTGCCCTACACCTGCAGCCCCTGGATGACAGGACAGCCGCCCTCTGGCTGATTGCCACCCTAGATGGCTGAGCTCGCCAGGAGGTGATCAGGCTGCCAGTGACAGAGGTAGACTCCCCAGCCAAGATCTTGACCATCTTGGAGGAGAACTGGGAGAGCAGCGTGATGTGGTCACCCTGGCCACAGCATTCTTCAACAGGCAGCAGGGCCAGGACGAGACCATCTGGGAGTATGGCTCCCATCTCCAGTACCTCTGGAGGAAAGTCAACCAGGCTGGGGATGGAATGTTGCCTACCACCATACTCAAGGACGCCTTCACCCGTGGCTTGCAACCAGCTGCACTATGCAAGGATTTCCGGCATTTTGTCCGTAACCATCCTACCACCACCTTTGAGGAGGCAAAGAAGGAAGCGGAAAGGTGGATGCAGGACTGCAGTGCTGATAGCGACATCCTCCATATGGCTGGCACTACGACTGTTGCCTCGCTTCAAACTCGGCTACAGGCACTCATGGCCACAGTCGCCAGCTTGAAGGAGGAATTGCAGCAGCCACCCACCTGCACAGCCACTAGAGCAGATTCGCAGCTGCGTGATAAAGGCACAGCGCTCAAGACGACGGCCAAGGCGGAGGTGACAGAAGTCCACCTGTGAAAACTGGGGACAAACCCCAGTCCTCTGCCACTGTCAGCAGCCAGAATGCTGACAAGCGACATGGCCCAGCAGCACCCACACCACCACAGGCTGCTGTGGCCTCCAGACAACGGGTCTGGCCCTGTCAGGCAACTTCAGTGCCTGACAGCAGAACCGATACCCGTGCCGTCATCTGAGCCACCTGACTGGAAGAGACCAAAGCGACGGAAACTGGAACCACCATCAGACTCAACCGACCGGCAGATGTTCCCACAGCCTAAACACAGACCATCTGATGGTCTATACGCCTACCCAGTTCAGCCCCTGGCTGGCGGTCCAGAATGAACTATCATCCGAAAAGATCTGCTGCCTGCAAGTGCTCCTCTGGATCTGCGACACGACGACCAGGCAGAGGTGACGCCCTCTCCGTCCACCTCTGACTCTGAATTGGACAGCGAGGATGATGAGCCAGTCCTCTACGAAGCTGCACTGCCCCAGACAGGCGGCGCCCCAACCGACAACAAGGACGGTTGGCCACCCTGCACCCTCTTCTGTTCCATCTGCAGCGTGTGCTGTCAACCAAACCATGCCAGCCTCTCGGCATCTCGCATTTGGCAGAAAAGCCTGCAAAAGGTATACCCTTAGTGTCCGCCTGGATGATTAGAGACTTGCTTAATGGTTAAATGACTCGGTCAGGTGTTCTGGAGGACAGTTGTAAAATGTATATATCCCTGATTGACAGCTGAACACCTTTTTAGGAAGAGGTGTTGCGGACTGTTTGCCAAACAGTCCATTTGTTCATTGCGTTTTTTTTGCACAAGCTAGTCTGTGTTGATTGTTTTCATGTTGAATACTTCAGACTTCAGACTTTTTTATCCTCATATACACAAGGAAAATGTTCTTGCAGGCCCCGTAAACACAAATACAAACAATTCAACATTAGTAGATCAATCTGTGGGGTAAAACAGGCCTCTAAAACAAAATCAGAGACACCTTTTCCGATGTGGTTTATGTACATGTACAAACTCAGACATTTATACCAATACAAATCCATACCCAAACATTTACCCAAACAAACACACACACACACACACACACACACACACACACACACACACTCCCAAGGTGTGTGTGCACCGCGTGCCCAAACCCACATCACTCTCTCTCTCTCTCTGTCACCCTCTCCCATCCTCCACACTCCTCCAACCTCCCCCCCCCCCCCGTCCCCCACCCATTCACCCTTCTCAACCACTCTCTCAATCTTGCTGTCATAAAATATGTACACAGGGGGGAAAATGAACTGCGATATATGAATGATTGATAAATTGAGATGGAGGAAACAGTAAAGATGATAATAGAGAAGAGAGGGACAGACAGAGACTGCCAAAAGCGGAATTAAGAGAGCATGCGAGTTAGAGACAGACATAGTGAAGGTGAGACAGACAGAGACTCAGAGAGCGAGGGATCGTCAGGCAGGGAGAGACAGACACCAGAGAGAGAGAGAGAGAGGGAGGGGTAGGAGAAGGAGAGAGAGAGAGAGAGAGAGGAGAGAGACAGACAGACAGACTGACGGCGACGGAGAGCTAAAACATGGACAAAATCTAAAACGATAACCATTTAAGACCCAAAAACACACTTAACTTCTTATACACACACACACCCCCCCCCCCCATCCCCCCTCAAACCTCTCCCCCACCATCTACTAGCACACACCACACGCACGCACGCACGCATGCACACACACATACACACACATCCACACGCGTACAGACACGCGTGCGCACACACACACACACACACACACACACACACACACACACAATTATAATCATCATCAAAAAGGTGTTAAAAATCAGACTGGCATCAAACAATGTATGCCCCTGTTTTTTGCCAACAGAAGTAGTAATAGAGAACTAAATCGAGTGACTTTTGCTAAGTTTCAGCCCCAAGGTGCTAAAAACCCGTCCAAATTCATAAACTCCTGGGGACTTGACTCAAAAAGGGTTTTGATAACAAATCCTTTTTTTCTTCCTTTTCTCATTTTATGTCTGATTTTATGATTTTTTTGTTTAAATAACAAGTCCATTATTGTCATTTGGCACCCAGTGTTTTGAATTTTGATGAATCTTCTCAAGTGTATTTTTGTATCTGACCTTCTTGGAGTGTTCAAATAACAAATCCTTGATAAGTCATTTTAGTACCTGACATCGTGGGATTTTGTTCAAATAGCAAGTCCATTACAGTCACCCTGTACCCACCCAGTGTTTTGGATCTTCATGAATTTATCTTCCCAGTCATTTCTGGCGTCGTGACTTTTTGAATTCTGTGTAAATAAGAAATTCTTTCAAGTCATTTTGGTATCTGACATTGTTGGATTTTTTTTTCAAATTATTAGTCCACTATTGTCACTTGGTACGTACCCAGTGCTTTGGGTTTTAACACATTCTTCCTAATGATTTCTGATGTCTGACCTCTTGGAATTTTGTTTTAAATAGCAAGTCCAGTTTAGTTACTTACGTACCCAAAGTCCGGGTTTTGTTCATGAAAGGAATCCCCTGTCATTTTGTATTTGACTTTTTGGAATTTTTTTTAAAATACATGTCCATTCTAGTCAATATGCTCATTTCAGTCGATGCAAATCTGCTGACTTCCAGAAACTTTGATTTAAACAGAAAGTCCCTGGTAGTTGGAATAATATGAATGCAAACAATGAGAAAGACCAGATGTTTTGACGCTTTGGTGTTTTGATACATTGGTGTTAGTGTTTTGTTTTGGGAGTAGCCATGCCTCTAAAGACTTGATGGCTAAAGCTTCATTTTTTTCCATTGATTCAGTTGTTATACTCCTACTTGATAACTCTGTCATTTTTGTGTCGCCAAGGATGCTGGTTGTAACAGAGTAGGGGGGGATATAACTGGTGCTAACAGTGTATATTTCTTGGTCACCTGTCGTAAAGGAGACATTTTGCTCATGAGTTATTTTCCACCTTACCTCCCTTGGTTGAATCTCATTTTTTATTGTGTAAATTCTTTAAATCATGAATACCTCAGAACCTACATAGTTGTGTATACGTCGCAGAAGTCACAAAAATTAATGTATTCTATTCATTACAATCGTGTTGGACAGAGAAGCCCATATTTTCCCTAAAACTGGTATTTCGACCAAATTAATCTAGGTGCCATTTTGAATTGTCCAATGATCAAACCGTAAATAATTCTTGATTTCACAAGAAGTATGAGAGAATCCAAAGAATCCATGAATGTGCTTTGAAAGTAAAGTCCACAAGCTCTCATTTCGTATATCGCATGCCTATGATCTTTTCTGTACAAGCTTGCCACTATACAAAATGACTGACGGCGCCGGTCCCTTGAGCGAGTCGCCTTCTTTGTTGATTGTCGGAGTTTTGATCTAAATTGTTGTTTTATGAAATTTGGACTTCCCTATTGAATCTTTTTAATGACTCCATTTCTGTGATAGAAGCAACCAAAAAATATATAAAAATTATATCGTCCGATGGACCATTCCAACAGAATAACATTTTATCAAATATCGTGTTAAAAGCACATGGCGACGGCCATGTGACGATAAAGCAAGTTGTGTTTTCTATCAAATTTTAAACGCAAAGTTCTCCGCTTGGACAGCATCTTGGCTAATGAAATTTATATGTATAAAAAAGAGCGGAATGCCAGCTATCCATTCATTATAAAAATATTTCAGGCTGTTCAGTATTTTTCATGGAAATAAAGGAAAATATGACGTAAACTGGTTAAAAGTGGGCCTGACTGAGTCAGTTAACTATTAAGCAAGTCTCTAATTATCCAGGCGGGCCATAAGGGTATACCTTTTTGCAGGCTTTTCTGCAAAAGCATAGACGGCTGTGGGTCTGGCATGGGTCGGTTGACAGCACACGCCACAGATGGAACAGAAGAGGGTGCAGGGTGGCCAACCGTTCTTGGAGTCGGTTGGGGTGCCGCCTGTCTGGGCAGTACAGCATCATAGAGAACTGGCTCATCCTCGCTGTCCGATTCAGAGTCGAGGTGGATGGAGATGCCGTCACCTCCGCCTGGTGATCGTGTCGCAGGTCCAGAGGGGCACTTGCAGGCAGCAGATCTTTTCGGATGATGGTTCGTTCTGGACCGCCAGCCAGGGGCTGGACTGTGTAGGTGTATAGACCATCAGATGGTCTGTGTTTAGGCTATGGGAACATCTGCTGGTCGGTTGAGTCTGATGGAGGTTCAGTTTCCGTCGTCGCTTTGGTCCCTTCCAGTCAGGTGGCTCAGATGACTGCAGGGTGTCGGTTCTGCTGTCAGGCACTGAAGTTGCCTGACAGGGCCAGACCCGTTGTCTGGAGGCCACAGCAGCCTGTGGTGGTGTGGGTGCTGCTGGGCCATGTCGCTTGTCAGCATTCTGGCTGCTGACAGTGGCAGAGGACTGGGGTTTGTCCCCAGTTTTCACAGGTGGAGACTTCTGTCACCTCTGCCTTGGCCGTCGTCTTGAACGCTGTGCTTTGCCACGCAGCTGCAGATCTGCAGTGGTGGCTGTGCAGGTGGTGGCTGCTGCAATTCCTCCTTCAAGCTGGCGACTGTGGCCATGAGTGCCTGTAGCCGAGTTTGAAGCGAGGCAACAGTCGCAGTGCCAGCCATGTGGAGGATGTCGCTATCAGCACTGCATTCCTTTGGGCTTCCTTGCATGCCTCCTCAAAGGTGGTGGTAGGATGGTTCTGGATGAAATGCCGGACATCCTTGCGTAGTGCAGCTGGTTGCAAGCCAAGGGTGAAGGCGTCCCTGAGTATGGTGGTAGGCACCATTCCATCCCCAGCCTGGTTGACTTTCCGCCAGAGTTACTGGAGATGGGAGCCATACTCCAAGATGGTCTTGTCCTGGCCCTGCTGCCTGTTGAAGAACGCTGTGGCCAGGGTGACCACATCACGCTGCTCTCCCCAGTTCTCCTCCAAGATGGTCAAGATCTTGGCTGGGGAGTCTACCTCTGTCACTTGCAGCCTGATCACCTCCTTCCGAGCTGGGCCATCTAGGGCAGCAATCAGCCAGAGGGTGGCTGTCCTGTCATCCAGGGGCTGCAGGTGTAGGGCAAGCCTGGCTTCCCGATGAAGTCGTCCACTTCCCTGCTGCTCTCGTTACCCGTGAATTTGGGAAGCTGATGCAGAGGGTGTAGAGGTAGGGGCAGTTGGCTGGCCATGGTGTCCGGTCTTCTTGGGCTGTGTCTTCTTTCTTGGTTCCTTCTGTCTTCCATCCTGCTCGCAGCACCAGTTGTGATGGTGTGGGGGGTAAGGGGTGTGCAGGTGAAGACAGGCAGATGGTGGTAAGTGCAAGAACCAAGGGACAGCAGCCCAGTCAAGAAGACACAGAGGACAAAGTGGAGTTTTTCTCCTATTATTTGCCTTCCATAACAGGCTCAAACCAGGAAAACAGCCCTGGGCTCTCTCTCTCTCTCTCACTCAGCACTCAGATCACTGAGCACTCTCTCTGTATCCTCGGGACACACTCTCTCAGGACACTCTAGGCAACACTCTAGGCAACACTGCTGGTGCTCACGCCACTCCCCAAATATATACAGCTTGACCGGACCGCAAAGAAGACAACACAGCGCCGCTCGCAAAATGAGCCTCGCAAGACAGCAAATGACAAAATTTGTGCTATCTGTCGCAGAAGCAAATTTTGTCATTTGCTGTCTCGCAAGACTCATTTTGCCTGCGGTGCTGCGTTGTCTTCTTTGCGGTCTGGGCAAGCTGTATATATTTGGGGCACGGCGTGAGCGTGAGCAGTGTTGCCTAGAGTGTTGCCTAGAGTGTCCTGAGAGAGTGTCTTGAGTATGCAGATAGAGTGCTCAGTGTTGCTGAGTGCTGAGAGAGAGAGAGAGAGAGAGTTCCCAAGGCTGTGTTCCTGGTTTGAGCTTGTTGTGGAAGGCAAATAAAAGGAGAAGAACTCCACTTTGACCTCTGTGTCTTCTTGACTGTCTGCTGTTCCTTGTTTCCTGCACTTACCACCATCTGCCTGTCTTCACCTGCACACCCCTTACCCCTCCACACCATCACAACTGGTGCTGCCAGCAGGATGGAAGACAGAAGGAACCAAGAAGAAGACACAGCAGAAGAAGACCGGACACCATGGCCAGCCAACTGCCCCTACCCCTACACCCTCTGCATCAGCTTCCCAAATTCACGGGTAACGAGAGCAGCAGGGAAGTGGACGACTTCATCCAGGAGGCCAGACTTGCCCTACACTGCAGCCCCTGGATGACAGGACAGCTGCCCTCTGTCTGATTGCTGCCCTAGATGGCCCAGCTCACCAGGAGGTGATCAGGCTGCCAGTGACAGAGGTAGACTCCCCCAGCCAAGATCTTGACCATCTTGGAGGAGAACTGGGGAGAGCAGCGTGATGTGGTCACCCTGGCCACAGCGTTCTTCAACAGGATGCAGGGCCAGGACGAGACCATCTGGGAGTATGCCTCCCATCTCCAGTACCTCTGGCGGAAAGTCAACCAGGCTGGGGATGGAATGTTGCCTGCCACCATACTCAGGGACGCCTTACCCGTGGCTTGCAACCAGCTGCACTACGCAAGATGTCCGGCATTTTGTCCGGAACCCTCCTACCACCACCTTTGAGGAGGCAAGGAAGGAAGCCCAAAGGTGGATGCAGGACTGCAGTGTGCTGATAGCGACATCCTCCACATGGTTGGCACTACGACTGTTTGCCTTGCTTCAAACTCGGCTACAGGCACTCATGGCCACAGCCGCCAGCTTGAAGGAGGAATTGCAGCAGCCACCACCTGCACAGCCAACAGAGCAGATTCGCAACTGCGTGCCAAAGGCACAGCGCTCAAGACGACGGCCAAGGCAGAGGTGACAGAAGTCTCCACCTGTGAAACTGGGGACAAACCCCAGTCCTCTGCCACTGTCAGCAGCCAGAATGCTGACAAGCGACATGGCCCAGCAGCACCCACACCACCACAGGCTGCTGTGGCCTCCAGACAATGGGTCTGGCCCTGTCAGGCAACTTCAGTGCCTGACAGCAGAACCGACACCCTGCCATCATCCGAGCCACCTGACTGGAAGAGACCAAAGCGACGGAAACTGGAAACACCATCAGACTCAACCGACCGGCAGATGTTCCCACAGCCTAAACACAGACCATTTGATGGTCTATACGCCTACACAGTCCAGCCCCTGGCTGGCGGTCCAGAATGAACCATCATCCGAAAAGATCTGCTGCCTGCAAGTTCCCCTCTGGACCTGTGACACGACGACCAGGCGAGGTGACACCATCTCCGTCCACCTCCGACTCTGAATCGGACAGCGAGGATGAGCCAGTCCTCTACGAAGCTGCACTGCCCAGACAGGCGGCGCCCCAACCGACTCCGAGGACGGTTGGCCACCCTGCACCCTCTTCTGTTCCATCTGCGGCGTGTGCTGTCAACCGACCCATGCCAGCCTCACGGCGGTCTACGCGTTTGGCAGAAAAGCCTGCAAAAAGGTATACCCTTAGTGTCCGCCTGGATGATTAGAGACTTGCTTAATGGTTAACTGACTCAGTCAGGTGTTCTGGAGGACAGTTGTAAAATGTATATATCCCTGATTGACAGCTGAACACCTTTTAGGAAGAGGTGTTGCGGACTGTTTGCCAAACAGTCCATTTGTTCATTGCGTTTTTTT
>JADBJO010032714.1:0-2500 GCA_016801955.1 Conus betulinus
CTCTTCCTCCCTGGGGATGCATCTTAGTTTTCCAGCTAAGGAAAATTCTCTCCAAGCTCTGTCCCTCTTCCCCGTTGCTTTGCAAATGGATTTTTATTTACTGTAAGTGGCAAAAGGTTTTTTTTTTTTTTTAAATAGAAAAAAAAAATAGCTATCTATGTATGTTATCCCAACATATATGCAAACTTCATACATTACTGTTTACCTCGATTTTTTCCCTTCTTTTGTTAACTTCTTTAATTTTGGAATATGCTGTCTGTCTGTCTGTCTGTCTGTCTTCTCTCTCTCTCTCTCTCCTCTCTCTCTCTCCTCCTCTCTCTCTCTCTATATATATATATATATATATATATGTGTGGTGTGTGTGTGTGTGTGGGTGTGTGTGTGTGTTTCTCTCTCTCTGTCTCTCTCTCTCTCTCTCTCTCTCTCTCTCTCTCTCTCTCTCTCTCTTACTTGGACTCTTTTTCGCTCTGTTCTGGTTTGTTTGTTGTCCAGCTGTCTTTCGCTCAGTCTGTCTCTTGCAAGCATTTGTCTGCCTGTCTGTTTGTCTTTCTGTCCGCCTGTCTGTCTGCATGCGGGAAATACAGAGTCGCGTTACTACACTCCCAGTGTGCAACATGAAACAAATGTCCTTTTCTTTACCCAGCTTTAATGGGGTTACCGTTCTGGAGGGCCGTGTAGTGCCAGGGTGGTCTGCTCTGTTCCCGCTGCCCTGGGATTGTTGTCGCCTCTAATGGCGGTGGACGTTAAACCTGAATGTAATCAAACTAACCGCAAAACGAAATGGAACAAACACTAAAGCGATCTCCTGTGTTAGTCGACGAATGGAAACATGAACTGTTTGACGAAATTAAGAATATGGGATTCATTTAACTGTCCATAAAGCTTGAAATCAATCAGTTTTTGTGTTCGCTTGAAGTGTGTACAATGTTTGTGATCATCAGATAACAACACAAAACAAAACACAATACTAAATAATGATACTGATTTCATGATAGTGATGATAATAACAGTAACAAGAATAATGATAATAGTTAACAATGATGATAATGATAGTAAAGCATAATAATGATAGTAAAGCATAATAATGATAGTAATAAAGCAGACATAGCAGAGAAAACTCATGTGGTATTATTTGTGAGTTCTGTTCGTTTTGCGGCGGCGGGTGGGGAGTGAGGGTGGATGGAGTCAGGGAGGGATGGGGGGGGGGGGGGGGGGGGGGGGGGGGGGGGGGGGGGGGGGGGGGATAGGGGAAGTGGGAGGGAGGAGAGTGGAAGAGGTCTCGTGTCCTCCTCTCTTTTATTGTCTGAACATTTTGTTCTGAGCTCTGACAAATTTTTACTCGCACTGTGAGGACTAAAAGCGATGAAGAGAGCCGGTAATGAATGAATACAAATGGTCACTGTTTTACCGATTTAAAAACAGGTGAGAGTTTCTTGGCGGCCAAATTGATTGTGGATAACCTTAACTGGAAAAAAAAAAAACATTCACACATAGCAGACACAAATACACAAATAGCAGCTGACTGAAGACAGTCATGCCTATGCAAAAGAAGTACGACATAAAAGAAGGTTGGAAAACAAGGGGAAAACGTGCTCTGGAAACATTTTAATCACTAATGTTACAGTCACACTGAGGTGGAATGGGTTAGAGAATGCTTGTAATCTTGTGCATCTTAGGTAGCTTCAGCTACTCCACGTATCGTGTTAGCGTCTCCAAGCATGTTAGAAAAAGGACATTTTTGGAATGGTTCTGACCATCTGTTAGTGAAAGAGTCGCGAAGACCTAGCAGCAGTGGAAGTGGATTTTCTTCTTCGTTTGTTTTTGTTTTTTAAACTTATTTCTTCCCAACGTGCAAAGAGCTGTCATAAAGAAGGGTAAAAAGCTGCTTTCAAAGAAGAAGGCATGGGGGACATTTTGCCCGGAAAAAGCAGCGAAGCAAAGCGATATTCTGAAATCAGTCGATCCTTAAAATTCAGCAATGTCGAAAATCGGATCTCTTCTTCATAAGTAACACAACAAAAAAAAAAACAAAAAACGCAATAGATGAAAAAATAAAAACAAAACAGAGGAGAGATTGAAAGAGAAATAAACAAGGAGAGAGGAGGGAGAGAGAAAAGAGGAATAAAAGAGGGAGATCGGATCTTCTTGAGGTAGCACCAAAGAGAGATGAGAGGAGATTGATGAGAGGAGAGAGAGATGAGAGAGAGAGAGAGAGAAGTGCGATGTGTTGTGATATGAGTGTCATGGTTGTGGTGAGTGTATGGTGTGCGCTGCGCACGCGCGCGCGCGCGCGCGCGCGTATGTGTGTGTGTGTATGTGTGTGTGTGTGTGGGTGTGTGTGTGTGTGTGTGTGTGTGTGTGTGTGTGAGAGAGAGGAGAGAGAGACCCCGAGGCGAGGAGCGAGAGACGAGAGAGAGAGAGCAAGAGAGAGGGGAGAGAGGAGGGAGGAGAGAGGTTTCATATTATCATCATTTGTCTTTATACAACACTAGAGTCAATC
>JADBJO010032714.1:10000-15408 GCA_016801955.1 Conus betulinus
AGATGAGAGAGGAGAGAGAGAGAGAGAGGAAGAGAGGAGAGAGAGAGAGATCCAGTAATCGTAGGGCGTATGCCAATTATCCACCAGAATATTTTGTTAATTGTTTCATAGCCAACGTAACAAATATTTCCCATTTCATTTTATAGTTTAACATTAAAGGAATATCTATTCTCTGCCAAATGAGCTATACGTCATCGACTGTTCCTGAGAAAAAGAAAACTACTACACAGAAAAGCTCGAATGTGTTTAGGCGTTTTCGGTTATGCAATGTATCAGGAAGGAATATGTTTCCCAACATGAATTTGGTTAGAACCCATAGTTTTCGACAGAAACAAACCACACTAAGAACCTGAGTGACACTCTGCCAAGTGGATATACGTGCAAGCTTACTGTGGACATTTTTGTTACTGTTAAGACGTTGTTTTTTGAACGGAACGTCTGTGGCATAGATGCCGTTATGTTCTCCAGTGCTTCCCTGTGCCCGTCAAATATACCTTCTCTGGCATGATTAGTAGAAAAGCAGTGGAACAAGATGGCAGCCAAACAAACAGAAACTGAAACCTGTGAAATGGCTACGAACCCTTTCTGTACCGAAGACGAGCTTTCGGATCTTGCTTTAATAGTGGAAGGTAAGAAAACTGCATGTGCATAAAGAATACCTGGCAATGTATTCTCCGTGTTCAAAAGCTGTTCTACTCCGAATTTCTGGAAAAGGAATCCAGGGAAGTTGAGTTACCAGGAAAGCTGTATGACGACATCGTGGAGTTTCTGTTGCAGATGTATCCTGTTTATTCTCGCTCCAGCCCCATTACGGGTACGGTAAAGCTTGCGTTTTATGAAGTCTGGGTGTGTGGACAAACTTGCGTTGATGCGCGCGCACGCGCGCGTGTGTGTTTGGCGTGTCTGCGCACGTGCCTGCGCGTGTGTTGACTGTGTTTGTCTGTCTATCTGTCTCTCTCCCTGTCTGTCTGTCTGTCTCTCTCCTTTTTCCCCTCCATCTAGTGTCCCCCCCCCCCCCCCCCCCCCCCCCCCCCCCCCTCGAATAAAAACAAAACCATCCAATTATACCTGATCATTAGAAATAGAACTGTTAAGTTATGCGTCGGTTAAAATACTTTGGAAACTCGCTTTGCAATCATCGGAGTAAAGGGTCTTGGCTTACAATTCGTCTAGTTGATCTCTGACAGCAAGTTTCCCTCCATCACGGTCGGAAGATACGGTTTGTGCTTTCTGGTCTGGTCCGTGGTTCTTATACAACCATTTTTTCCACCTCGTCTGCGAGGCTTCAGTTCTGTGAAGGACTGAGACGAGTTCGGATCTCGGTTAACTCGGACGACCAGAATCAAAAGCAGGTCCGCCATGTTGTAAACGGGTGTGCGCGGTGAGACTGATACGGTTGTTTAGCTAAAGCAGAACCCACAGACACAGCAAGCACCAACGGAATGCACATCAGAACACACTTTGCACAGTCGTTCATCGTCTTGAACCGGTGGGAAATATAATAAAACAAAAACAGCTAGAAACTCTAAAATCATGGCAGGATACCAGTGTGTAATCCACCACGTCGCAGCGTCAGCGCTGTTACATTTTGATCCTCACTCTGGGACGTTTTTTAAACAGCGTAAAAATGTAAGCTGAACAATGCACAATTTCCATGCACCGTTAAACGATGTAGCAAGAATAGTGGACAAAAGCGTAATAATGATTATGATGTACGTGCATCACGTGAGATGGAGGCGTTTTACAGTATTTAGTGACTGCAGCATTTTCCCGTCAATACCGCTGCTTTAATAAGGTTTGTAAATCAGTATTATTTTGACCGAACCCGATTGGATTTCAGATCAATTATTGTTAATGACCAACAGAGCATATAATTCCAATCTGTTGTTGGGGGAGGGGGGGGGGGGCATAGAGCTAGTTTTAAACCGCAGTGAGTGTATTGGGATTTTTGTCTTATTTAAACAAACACGCATGGGACCGATTTCGATGATATGACACTCTAGAATGTTTGCCTTGAGAGAGGCTTATGGGGAGTGTTTTTATGCATTGTTTTTTGTCTTTTTTTTTTAGCAAAATAGGCAAACAAAAAAAAAAAAAAAAAAAGAAAAAAAGAAAGAGAAAAAAGATTTGAGCAAGACTATTTGAACTGTGTGTGTGCGCGCGCGCGTGTGCGTGTATGTGTGTGTGTGTGTGTGTGTCGTGTGTGTCCGTGTGTGTCCGTGTGTGTCCGTGCGTGCGTGTATGAGCGCGCGCACGCGCGTATGTGTACATGTAAGTGTATATGCATGTTTGTGTGCGTGTGTGTGTGTGTTGTGTGTGTGTGTGTGTGTGTTGTGTGTGTGTGTGGTGTGTATGTGTGTTGTGTGTGTGTTGTGTGTGTGTGTGTGTGTGTGTGTGTGTGTGTGTGTGTGTGAGCTGTGTGTGTGTGTGTGTTCTTCTTCAGTTTAAACGTCCTTCCACTAGAAGTGATATCAGACGATGTGTTGAAGTATATGAAATGTGCGTATTAACTGTGTGGATATTTCTTGAAAATGTTGTTGCATGAATAAACATTTCTTATGATATGAGTGAGATTGGAGATGGCCAGATAGAGGGACAAATTGTGATTGTGAGTCTGTGTGTGAGCGTGTGTGTGTGTGTGTGTGTGGTGTGTGTGTGTGTGTGTGTGTGTGTGTGTGTGGTGCGTGCGCGCGCATGTATCTTAATGTGTCAATTTATCCAGAATTAGGCAAGTACGCATCAAACTGAGTGTAGCATAGGAGCAAGAGTACAGTAAGTAATGCTAAGTAATTAACAATCTAATATTAAAAGATAGAACATCAAAGGTAAATGCCACTGGGCTGTGTAACAAACATTTACAAACTGAGGAAAGAAAAGAGTAGTCATTCAAAATCTTGGACACAGATGACGGACTGGATCCGTCAGATAAACTACAAACGCCCGACTTACGATATAATTTCCCTTGCTCTTGGACAATTGATTAACAGATGTCCTACTCCAAGTGTTTTCTCCGCACATACATCTAACGTTTTTACAGAACTTCGTACGAAGGGAATTTAACCGCATTCTGTGTAGTAAACTTCTAATCTCTCTAGACAGAGAAGCAAGGCAATTGTTTGACGAGGCTTTCGAGTTGATTTTGCCACAAAAATTTAACACAACTCTGATAATACTGAGTATCTGAATTCCTTATCAAGTTTCTGAAGCTCTCATCCGATGTTTTGTTTAGAAGAATATTGCATTCTGTTAATCCAAGGAATATTAAGGGAATTGAACCCTCAACATTTCGAGCTGCCTTTTCTAGTGTGTGTGTGTGTGTGTGTGTGTGTGTGTGTGTGTGGTGTGTGTGTGTGTGTGTGTGAGAGAGAGAAGAGAGAGAGAGAGAGAGAGAGAGAGGTTTCTGAATAATTATCTCCTTGTCCTTTGTCTATTCAGCCTTAAACTGACCGAGCTGTCATCGTATGGACAGCCAGCAACGTGTTAAGACGCCTGGACAAAAATAAATATATGAAGAAAAAGAGGTACTCCAAATTCTTAAAGATAACAGATCCAAACGACTACAACACCGGGAGATGGTATAAATACAGAAGATTGAGTGCGGCCTTCAAGTTTTTTTTCGTTACTTGCGTGGAGAAGGCATCTTGGAGGTGAATTTCGGATCCCTCATTGATCCAAACGATGAAAGACCCTAAAGATGGCAAAAAGTAAGGATAGATGGAATGGCGAGGGACATAGTGATGTTGAGGACATGTGATGCTGACTAGTAATACTTCTTCTGCTGCTGCAGCTACTACTGACTATAACTACTACTACTACTTCTACTAGTACTACTACTACAGATAACAGCGCGGTAGCAGGCCTGACAATTGCAACAACAGGAGGAGTGGTTGTAACGACGCCAAATAATAACTTCAGCTGCGGCAGCATTGATAGTAAACAAACGACAATATCGACAACAAAAATCGGTAGAGTAGTGTGTACAGGTGTAGTCTAGTGCAGTGTAAGCGGCAGTGCACTGCAGTGCACTTCAGTGCAGTGTAGTGTAGTGTAGTGTAGCTCAGTGCAGCGTAGTGTAGTATATACAGTGTTGTGTGCCATGTAGGTGTAGTGTAGTGTAGCACAAAGCAGTATAGCGCAGCGCAGTGTAGAGCAGTGGGGGTGCAGTGGAGTGTGGTGTAGCATAGCGTCGCGTCGGGTCGGGTCGGGCAGAGTCAGATTGATTCAGACTAATATATTTCAGTGTTGATTCAGATAGAATGTCCATGTGAACGAGTTTATGACCAGTAAACAACAACCCCTGAGCACATCAATAAGGAGATACGCAAGGGGAGTACTTCTGGGACCGGCCCAGAAGTACTCCCCCTAAGGTTGATTCAGGACTGTATTTCAATCTTGATTCAGATAGAATGTCATTGTATAAGCTTATAACCAGCAAATAACAATCATGACCACATTCATAAAAGAGATATGCAAGGGGTGTACTTCTGGGACCGGCCCAGAAGTACTTCCCTAAAACTAATTCAGACATATTTCAGTGTTGCTTCAGATAGAATGTCCATGTGTGAGTTTATGACCAGTAAATAACAACCCTGAACATATTAATAATGGAGATATGCAAGGGGGGTACTTCTGGGACCGGGCCCAGTGCGGCCGATTCAGACTTGTTTTCAATGTTGATAGGGGTTCAGATGGAATGTCCATGTGTGAGTTTATGACTTTTTAAATAACAACCCCTCAACACATTAATAAAGGAGATATGCATGGGGGTACTTCTGGGGGCCGGCCCAGACGCACTCCCCCTAAAGCTGATTCAGATATTTTTTGTATGTTGATTCAAATTGAATTCCTTTGTGTGGGTTTATAACCAATAAATGACAACCCTGAACACATTGTTAGAGATATGCAGGGGGGTACTTCTGGGACCGGCCAAGAAGTACTCCCTTAAAGTTGATATTCAGACTATAGTTCAATGTTCATTAGGTAGAAAGTCAATGTATGAGTTTATAACCGGTATATAACAGCCCTGAACACATATACTAAAGGAAAGAAGTGTGCAAGGGGGGGTACTTGGGACCCGGTCCCAGAAGTACTCCCCTGTAAAGTTGATACAGACTGTATTTCAATGTTGGTTCTGAAACAATATCCACGTAAGTCTTCATAAACGACAAAGAACATCCCTAAGCTCTTTATATACAGAAGATATGAAAGGGGGATACTTTGGGCCTGATCCCAGAAAGACACCCCATCTGCTAAAAACGGCCCAGTTTTACTCGCGGGGAGTAAGTCTGGGCTGGGACCAACAATACTCTCTCAGCTTAGGGGTGGGGGTGCGGGGGTACATAATGGAGCCGCGCCAAAGTTACTCCCGGAGTAGATCTGGGTCGGGCCCAGACGTCTCCCGTGAGTCC
>JADBJO010032715.1:5000-10000 GCA_016801955.1 Conus betulinus
GGGCTGACCCAATCAATCCGAGGGACGTCCGGAGGGGAATACCACGCCACTGTCGCAGGAGATCGACGTGGCGAGGCGTGAACAAGACAGTCTTTACCCTCGCTTCGTCTGGACTCTGAATGAAGCCTGACTAAGCTGTCGCTGTGCGTAGAACATCACCAGTGGCACAGCAGTAGGCGTTTAGGGACATATCTTTCTGACGGATTTTCCCCCCTGAAATTTGTTACCAGCAGTGTAAGGCGAATGGGCGTATCAGGCATTAAGTCAGCACACAAGTGATGCTGATGGGCAAGAACTTCTCCTTGTTGTGGTCAGGTGCCCGTACGTTTGCGTGGTGAGAGCAGGCATCTTGTCATGAATCTCTCTCTCTCTCTCTCTCTCTCTCTCTCTCCTCTCTCTCTCTCTCTCTCTCTCTCTCTCTCTCCAGAATCAAGAGTTTTAGAGTTCGAGATTTCATTAACCTTTACCCTACTGCTGGAGCATGGACGATTTCAAATCAAAACGAAAAGAACTACTATCAAGAGTAACATCTGCATTATGCACGTATGTGAAAATAGTTATTTCAAACAACCTTGCAGTGTTTTAATATTTTTGATGAATTTTAACAACGGCGTTTTTGTTTGCAGAACATACATGTCGATGTCTGTTGCTGGTGTGTCTGTCTCGTTATGACAATGTCTACAATACCATAACAGGACTCATGAAAATCTGTTCTAATTCCTCCGGACATAAAGTTATGCACATACATGGATGTCCGAGACCTAATCCGAGCGGGTCTGTAGACATGTTTGCGGCCAGGAGTTTCTCCGTGGGGTCTGTACCCGTATGGGGACCTAATTCAGTTCAGGGAAGATTAAAGCGGCCGAAGGAGAGAGGCAGCGTTCGCCCTCCGTAATGGTGGTGTCCTACCCCCCCCCCCCCCCCTCGGTCCCCCTTCTCTGCACACACACACACACACACACACACACACACACACACACACACACACACACACACACACACACACACACACCACACATCCATCAGACTACGGAACGTACAACTAACAAACACGTTTCTATGATCCATTTTGGATTGATAGATTTGGCTTGGAGATTTCTTTCTGTTTTGTTTTATTGTCGTTCTTTTTCGTTGTATTTCCCCTCTTCTGCGAACTGTTTAGGGCAACTGTTTAGGCATATAAACCTTTCCAAACATCTTCTGGCTACAGGTTAGGGTTTCGTGTGTGATTCTGAGCCAGTCCAGACCACACTGACTAAAACTGCACTGTAAAAAAAAAAAAACCACTGGAAAAAATATCCGTTCTTCACTTCATTTTCCAGTTTCATGGAAAAACACGATACCCTCTGTGTGTGGTGTAAAACTGTCTCTGAGGATAAAACCATCGCTATGATCAAAGTTTCTATCTCGGTTCAAAGTGTAGTCTAACTTTCCAATGGTTCATCCACTGGAAAAGCATTAATAGATGAATGAATGAATCACAAATTGACCACAGTTTTGTCATCATCAGTTAGCTTTGTACAGAGAACAAGTAGAAGGCAGTCAACGAAAATCACCAGCACTCCGCGCAGCTCCGGAAGAAAAAAAAATCACTGACACCGAAGTTCCTAAGCACCAGTTACCGAGAAAACGAGAGAGGCCCCACGCCTGAAGCTCTGCTGCAGAAGAACAAGATCTATGAACAAACGGGGCGGGTGAGTGTTCAAATGCACATTACATCACTGTTCACGGACATGGCTCTCGTGTGTAGACTTCAATGGGGTGACCAGCCCTAATACAGCCCTTTGCGGTCGGCTGGACTATAAGCAACGTTACCTTGTCTGACTTTACCTGGGCATCGCTGAACACGTTGTTCAAATACTGAACAATCTTCACAGCAGAAAACGTGAAGATCTCAGATCGGCAGCAAGAGAAAATGCCGGCAACCTTCCGAGAAAAAAAGACCAAACGCTGCTCATCTTTATGGATGCTTTGCTTCTGATGCACCGCAAACACGTTGCCACAAGGATGCTGATGAGGCTTGCTTCCTCATCGGTCGGTAATTCTAACGACTGGCATTGCAGTGAATTCCTGTCCTGGATCCATGGAATCGAAGCAGCCGAAAGTCTGACAAAGAAACGGAGGACAATGGAACCAGGGACTAGCAGTTCCCTTATCCAGCGGAAAAGAGCATCATCAGGCTTCCTATTTACATAGAGATGGGAACAGAACCCCCCCAACTACACAGCCTGGTCGACAACCATCTGCACATTTAACCATGTTGTTCTGTGCAGAGTTGGAACTGGGTATACTTGATTGTGCATCGTTTGTATAACAGAAAAAAACACACACCTGGATATACCCACAGATATACAGAAGAAAGACCTTATCTGAAAGTTGCCGACAAATGAGAGCAGAAAATATCTCCTACAACACTGACATCAGTGCCATAGTCTACGACAGGCATGGTCAAGACATTGCGCCACTGAGGGACCAGCTCACCAATGACCTGGGGGCCCTTTGGGAAGAACGGGTATGAATGACTGTTGACGTAAAGAAACCATCCCAAGATTCCTTGGTCAGATGGATGCCACCTTAATTGCCACAAAAACATTGGTTTATGTCAGTGATAATCGGGTATAGGGTATTCTTTATGGGCATGACTGATCATGCAGACTGAATGTGAACCATGACAAAACATGGACAGATAGGGAATGGGTAAGTGCAGGTATGCGTCCATTGCTATTTAAGGTGGTGTGCTTTGTAAGTTTGGTATAGTGACTATTGACCGTTTTCATGCTGGAAGACCAATTTCATAACCTGGAAAGATCTGTTGTTTATGTGTTAGTTTCTTTTTCTTCTACTTTTTTTTTTTTTTTTAAACAGATTTACCTTTAATTTTTCTACCTCCTGATACTCATGAGTTTCACCAATCGTCACCACGGGGCTGGAGTAGGCCCAATCAGCCTGATGCTTGCCTCCAACAACGCACACATCACAAACTGTGACTAATGGTGTTGTAACGTGTTGTGTGTGTGTGTGTGTGTGTGTGTGTGGTGTGTGTGTGTGTGTGTTGTGTGTGTGTGGTGTTGTGTGTGTGTGGTTGTTTAAGTAAGTGGGGGGGTCGTTCTCCCAATTGGTCCTGTTTCCCCTATATATTGCCAACTCATTCTCTCCCTAGGGCTGCCGTTTTATGAGAAAAGAACGAGAGCAATTGATTCCAAACGTTCTTCCACCACCAGAAGAGTGTAGTAGGAGAGGGGGGTGTCTTCACCTTCCTTTTCTCTCTGAGAATCAATGATGGAGTAAAACTCAAATCTCAAAACTATTTTTTTTTCTCGGGGAAAGAGGTTTGAAGAACTTTTTTGCTCTACAAGACCAAGACACTTGGAACGCATGACTCCTCTCTCCTTCATGCTCTCCTCTCTCTCTCTCCCTCTCTCTGTATCTCTCTCCTGATCTCTACATCCTCTCTCGATCTCTCTCTCTCCTCTCTGTAAGGATAGTATGTGTGTGTGTGTGTGTGTTTGTGTGTGTGGAGTGTGTGGGTGTGTGGTGTGTGTGTGTGTGTGTTGTGTGTGTGTGTGCATAGTGTGGCATATGTGTATGTACTGACATGTGTATGAGTGTTTAAGTGTGGTGTGTGTGTGTGTGTGTGTGTGTGTGTGTGTGTGTGTGTGTGGTGTGTGTGTGGTGTGTGTGTGGTGTGTGTGTGTGCGCGCGCGTGTGCTTTTGCATGTGAGTGCGTGTGATGCGTGCGCGTATTAGTGTGTGTGTGTGTGTGTGTGTGTGTGTGTGGTGTGTTGTGTGTTGTGTGTGTGTGTGTGGTGTTGTGTGTTATTTTGCGTATGCGGGTTTGTATGGAGTGAGTGTGTGCATGGTGGTACGTGTGTGTGTGTGTGTGTGGGTGGGGGGGGGGTGGGGGGGTGTGGCTTGGTATGTATGAGTGTGTGTGTGATGTGTGTGTGCACGTGTGCGCGCGTGCGCAAGCGTGGTGCGCGTATATTTGGTGTATCATTGTGTACTGCATTTTACGCGCGCGGCGCGCGCGCGCGCCGCGTGTGTGTGTGTGTGTGTGTGTACGTGTGCGTACAAGTGCGTGGTGCATGAACATGTGTGCGTGCGGCGTGTGTGCGTGTGCGTAATGCATTTAACGTGCGTGAGTGCAGTGCGAGTGTGTGTGTGTGTGGTGTAGTGCGTACGAGTGTGCGTTGCTATATGTGTGTGTGTGTGCGTGTGTGTGTGTGCTGATGTGTGTGTGTGCGTGTGTGTGTGTGTTTGCCGGGTGTGTTGTGTGTGTGCGTGTGCGTGCGTGCGTGTGTGTGTGTGTGTGTGTGTGTGTGTGTGGGTTGTGTGTGTGGTGTGTGTGTGTGTGTGGTGTGTGGTGTGTGTGTGGTGTGTTGTGTGTGTGTGTGTGTTGTGTGTCTGTGTGTGTCTGTGTGTGTGTCTTAGCTGTTCTGTGTTGTTTAAAAGCACATTCATCAGATATCTTTGTGTGCTTTATTAATTCCTATCATATAAAAGACTACAAAGTTTATGAGAACAAAAACTTAACGGAACCATTTTTGTACTCTGAACGAAAGAGACAAAACAACTCACAAGACAAATTTCATACCGCAGTTTTGACCTCTTTCTTAATCTTCAGGCAAGACAAACAACATTGAAGACAATGAAAACGAACAATGGACACTCATTTCTCTGTTCAAACTCGGCGAAAAATGGATGTGGATGAAAACGAGGGCTAAAAAAGACAAATAAAGAAAGCAACATCTCAACACAAATTTGCGTTCCTCAAACAACTGTGCGTGTGTGCGTGCGCGCGCGCGCGCGCGCGCGTGTGTGTGTGTGTGTGCGTTTGGTGTATGTGTGTGTGTGTGGTGTGTGTGTGTGTTGTGTGTGTGTGTGTGTGTGTGTGTGTGCATGCGAGCTTGTGTGTGTGTGTGTGTGTGTGTGTGTGTGTGCGTGCGTGCGTGCGTGCGTGCGTGCGTGCGTGCGTGTGTGTGTGTGTGTGGTGTGTGTGG
>JADBJO010032716.1:0-2500 GCA_016801955.1 Conus betulinus
AACTTTTAATGCATTTACACAATTTCAAACATTTGGAATCCAATACCACCTCGATCAGTACATTTATACGTTATCTTTCGACTTATCTTTCATTCTTCTCATTCCAAACAAATCCATAAATGCTCTGTTGTATCAAGTTCAAAATTTTTGTATGGTGGATTTGGCAAGAGCATCAAAGATGACTATTTTTAGACAAAATGAGAGATTTAAGAATAGCTATTCGTCACGTGGTGTCAACTGTATTTTAAGGCATACCTCATATGATATTTTAATTTTCTTAAACCTATGTTCGAAGTTAATTCTTACACATTCTTTTAAATCATTGGTGAACCAAATACCAAGTATTTTGAATCGCAATGGATTCCATTCCATGTGCAAACGGGCATGCGTCTTACTTGTGATTTTTTTAAAAAATACAACCCAGCCAAACTGCGATGCTTTTTTATAGTTCAGTTTTTAACCCGGACACACTTCCAAAACCATTTACAATTCTCATTGATTCTTCAAATGATTCCCTATCCTCCTCTTGTATTAATTCAGTATCGTCAGTGTATTTGGGATATCTTAATTTCAATTCCCCCCAGTATTGACCTTTGCACCTTTAATAATATCATTCTTTCTTAGCATGGCAGCTAGAATTTCAACACAGATTATGGACAGATAGGGTGAGATTGGATCTCCCTGTCTACATCCCCTTTGCACATGGAACCATGGTGTTAATCTCCATTTACTGTAACATTCGATTTGATATCTTTCGTAAAGGTTTTTATCTACTGACAACAATCAGGACCAAAGCCAAATTCACCCAATACTTTCCACATAAACGACCAACTGAGCGAATCAAAAGCCTTCTCAAAATCTAGAGAAATTAATAGACCAGGTCTTTTCATTTTCTGAAGATGATCAATCAGATCATATATTAAACGTGTGTTATCTCCATATATCTGTTTTCAATGAATCCAGTCTGGTATCCATCTATAATTGATGGAAGATTTAATTTAGCCTTTTTGCAATGCATGCAGAGCCTATCTTATAAACACATTAAGCAAAGAGATGGGTCTCCAGTTTCCAATAAACCGACGCAGTTTATCTCCCTTAGGAATACAGATTATTACCCCTTCTTTTTTGTGTGGAAGACAATTCCCCTTTTCTAAACCCTTCATTTAGTGACCTTACAACAAAAGCCCCAAGATAACGCCAGAAAAAAAAATCCACTGTGAATCCATTGCTTCATGGACTTTTATTATTTTGTCATGTTTGTTTTGGTTTTTTTTTAGTGTAAAACCCAGCCTCTGTCAATGAGCTGTGGCCTTCTAAGGAGTCCTGCACATCCCCAAACAAGCGTCGTAGCTCGGCAACAAAATCCTAATTTTCTATATCTTCAACGTTTTTTCAAGGTACAGTGTTTTGCAAAAATGTGTTGATTTCATTTGCTATTCTTTTTCCATCTTTTATCTTTGTACCATGCTTATCTGTGTTACTCACAGAATTCCTCTTTTCTAAAGAACAAAACTAGTTTTGTGATTTTCTTGCTCTCCACTATCCATCTTGTCCAGGGAACAAAGCAAGAGTCTTTCCATTTTTTTTTCTCCCTTAGAGATACCAGTTCTGCCTTTCTTTTTTCTAAGTATTTGTTCTCTATTTCAGTAACCTTTTTTCTAGTCGCTTTATCTGTTCATCTAGCTTTCTTTCTGTTCTGTTTTTTGTTTGTTTGTTTTGTTTTAGCTGTTACAAATGCTATTGTTTTCGCTCTTATTTCCAAAAGCATAGTGTCAAGAAGCAGTTGGTCACTAATTCTAAACCATAATTCGTCTTTTGGTATCTGATCTAGATTTTCACGAGAATAGGGGGATAGGGCATACTCTCCTAAAACCCGTTTTATTTCATTGTGAACTTCTTCCACATACATTTTGTCTTTTAATAGAGAACTCTTAAATTCCCAGAGTCTGTCTCTGCTCTCTTCCTTTTTCGACCCAAGGCCTAACGTGATGATAGAACAACAAGTGGTGACAGAGAGACAATGGAGCAGGCGTGACTACTTCTATCGCCATTAGCTCGATCTGTGTTGAGCTCGCAGCCAATCTTGTCAAAGGTGACAGCTTCACAATATTCACTGGAAATATGCATTCTCTCTGTCTATGTAAATGGCACTTGTTCCAAAATCGTGGGTGTGACAAGTGAGTACCAGCACATTGTCACCCGCCACTGATAGTGTGTTGTACGTAACCAGTTTTTCACAAACAAAATGAATATAGACACAACTTAACTATAAGATTTACACTCCCCCTACATACTAGGCAAATAACACACACACACACACACACAAACACACACGCGCGCGCGCGCACACACACACACACACTTGCATCATGTTGTATAAATTAAAAAAAATAATCAAGTAATAAATGTCAGTTGAAATATCTATCTTCATCTCAAAGCTTTAAGTCTGAGCTGTCAATTGCATGCAAACATGTCTATGTTTTTAAACCATGTGCTGAAC
>JADBJO010032716.1:7500-12500 GCA_016801955.1 Conus betulinus
CATCCCAATCACCCAGTGCTGATCTAGTGTCCTGTGTGTTGATGTGTTGGAAGTCATAGAGCTCCCTGAGTGCTCTTCTAGTTTCCTACACTTGATTGTAATGTAGTTACCTTAAACGTTTCCCAGTTGTTTTATGTGTGTTTTTAATGTTGTCAGTCCATAACACTTGATTACTGCCCTTTGGTTTCCTGTGTGTGATGTTGTTGTCAGTTCATTACACTTGGCCAGTGCCCTTTGGGTTTCCTGTGTGTGATGTTGTTGTCAGTTCATAACACCTACTCAATGCTCTGTGACTGGCAGCAGAAGACAACATCCAAGAAGAATCCGGACCCGTGCTTGTTGTAATGACATCGTCGTCGTCTGGCTACATGACAGTGAGAGGGAATGTGAGTGGTGACGGCCCTGACTTCATGTGGGGAAATGTAACTGTTCCACACAGACATACAGTCATTCTTAGCTTCAAACCCATGACAGATGGGATTGATGTTTCCCTTTATCGTCATTTCCAGCAGTTTGATCAGGCAATGAACATTTCGAGAGAAACGCAAACTGAGAAATTGGATATGCATTCCGTTGGACTTAATTGCCCGTGCGCACACAACGCAACCAAACTGAGTCTTAGAGTCAGGAGAATCAGGTGTATCATGACACAATGCTTTCGACTTTTCTTTACCTTTCTTCCAGAAAGTAGAGCCCCTCAAATATTGCCCAGTGGTTTCTGGAACTGTTCTGTGGCTAGTTATTCCAGTTTCCGTCACCACGTGGAATGCAACTTGGAGACAGAGTGTGAGGATGGACGGGATGAAGCCGGACACTGTCCCTTCAGCAGTGCTGACTGTCAGGGCATGATAGCCATGTGTGGACAGTGCTATTCGCTGGAACGCGATGTGCCTGGATTCCATAGAGGTGGAGGAAACATTGAAAATATAATTGATGAGCACTGTCGTTCTATGGGAGGGTCTGCAACTACGCCTCTGTGTGTGTTGGATTGGTTTAGCATTGTTTTACACACAGTGGGGATTGTTAGGAAGAAGCAGGCTGGTTTTTGGTTTGGTGTCACTTCCAATGATCTGTCGATGCCTCCTATGTACTGGCATGAAATACTTGAGGGGAGAATAGCGCTTCATCATACTTTTCGTACTAGCTATTCAGCAAGACTGCACTCTGGTCATAAACACTGCTTTCGATCATGGTTTTCCGGATTCTTTTATGAAATAGTATATGACCTGCGATATTGTGTATACAGTCATAAAATGGAAAAAGCTTCCACCCATACAGTGTGTGTGCATTTCAGAAAAATGGGACTCGTGCACACTCACTTCATTTGAATCCAGTTTCACTTAAACAACACCCAGTCTGTGTTGCCATGGCAAAAGGAACAGATGGCTTTGTGCCATGATGGTCATATGACCTACACATTTCTGCTGTGTGGTTTTCATCAGTTCAAAGTGTGTGGTCAAGAACATACCTCTTGTCATTTTCATCATCATTTGCCCCACAACACCCAGTTAGATTTACCCGATAATCACACACCACGTTGATACCCCCATTTATCTGCAGTAGTGACATCACCACACTTTCATACTCCCTGGTGTGCAATTTCATAGACGATTGTCAAGACAATAGCGATGAATCATTTTGTAAACACCCTGCTTGTATCAACACGTTCTCATGCACTAATGGTCAGTGTCTTCCTTACAGTAAGATGTGTGATCAAACTCCCCATTGTCAGGATCATTCAGAAGAACTCAGCTGTACCTTATACAGGCATGTTCGTGCAACACATCCATTTTTTCCCTCCCCTGCTCTGATCAATTTTGATGGCCAGATGAAGTTTGACTCAGCCCAAATGTATTCCAACGAGTCATGTCCTGATCACCATTACCGTTGTCCTGGTGAGTTCCATGACTGCCTGCCTGTCTACACACGATGCAATGGAATGTACGACTGTATAGACCGTACGGACGAAGATGGCTGTGAGGACATGATGTGTTCAGGATTCTTCAGGTGTAGAGCATCCACAACCTGTCTACACACTGACCACCTGTGTGATGGCTGGCCTCACTGTCCAATGCATGATGATGAAGTAGTGTGTGACACAAGTTGTCCTGTGGGCTGTCTGTGTCAAGGCCACACGTTCCTTTGTCACCAGCCTTTCTCTGTGATACAGTTCCCATACATCCGCTATTTGAATGGCACCAGTTCTGGAATAACACTGTCTGATGTCAGCCAGCTTTGCTATCTTGTTCATCTTGTTCTTGCTCAGTGTTCCTTGACTGTCTTCCCCTCCATAAAATTATCAAATCTCATGCATCTAGATCTGAGTGAGAACAAGTTGAAGCACGTGAATATGACTGCTGTTCTTGTGTTGCACAATTTAAGGACATTGTCACTTTCCATAATCCCATCACATCCCTCTACACTGATTCATCATTGTTGTTCAGCACAGTAACCTGCTGTCATTAGATCTGTCATTCACTGCACTGACAGTGTTTGATTCCCGAGTCTTTTCACCATTCGTTCACACGCAGAAGCTCAACATGACGTTTACCACTCTTCATACCATTAGTTCAAGTGGATTTCGGTTTTACGCCCCATCTAAAGGAACTGTTGATGGATGGCAGCCCAGTGGTCGTTTTCCCATTGAACATGTTCACAGGGCTGTATCATCTGCGTGTTGTTTCCACAGACAACTATAAAATATGTTGTCCGAAAATTCTACCAGCTAGTTTTGATGACGTCTCTTGTAGTGCCCCCAAAGACGAGATTTCTTCCTGTGAAGACTTAGTACAATCATCGGTCTATCGGAGTATTCTTTGGTTAACTGCATGTCTGTCGATCAGCGGCAATGTCTTTTGTTTCTCTACACGATAATGTCGAGGAGCATGACTTTGTCCACTGGATACAGTGTGTTTGTCCTCAACCTTACGCTGGCTGACTTTCTCATGGGTGTCTACATTGCAATCATCGGAGTAGCTGATGAACAGTTCCGTGGCCAATATCTCCTTGCTGATGATACATGGAAGGACAGTATAGCCTGCAAAGTGGCCCGGTTCTCTGTGTCTGTTGTCCAGTGAAGTGTCAGCTCTGATTATCTGGCTGATTACATTGGATCGTTTTTCTGGTCCTTCATTTTCCGTTCAGCACCTTGCGATTTGGGAGAATGTCAGCAGCTGTGGCCTGTGTGTTGACTTGGTCTGTTGGTTGGATTCTGGCCTTGCTGCCTTCACTCCCCATGCTGTCACACTGGGAGTTTTACAGTCAAACAGGCATCTGTATTCCGCTGCCAGTCACGAAGCAAGATTTTGAAGGAAAAGAATACTCGTTCAGTCTCCTCATTTGTTCTTAACTTCATTCTGTTCATATTTATCTCTGCTGGTCAAGCGCTAATCTACTGGACAATACAGGACAGTGTTTTTCAAGATAAATACGACCAAAGTATCACAGGACATGAACATAGCCCGACGACTGATCACTGTTGCAGTGACAGATTTCCTGTGCTGGTTTCCCATTGGACTGTGTGGGGTGTTGTCATCGGCTGGTATTCCCATCCCTGGTGAGGTGAACGTGGCACTGGCTATATTTATACTGCCCTTGAATTCTGCTATCAATCCCTTCATGTATACCTTCAACACACTGGCAGAAAAACGGAGGAAATCCAATGAAGCCAAACTTCATCAGTGGCTGGAATCTCACTCTGACATACCTCTGCCCCAGCAAGCTGTTGTGTAATACTCACTGCTGTTTTAAAGGAGATGTAAGAAGAGTATCAAAGTAATGAGAAATATGTTTTCTATTTCATTCAATATGATGAGACACACATGTTAACATGTATATATTTAGGCATCCAATTCTAACATATCATAGGCCATCTGTGTCCCAACATTCTCAGTTAACTCTGGTATAATGTCAAGCACAACGGAATAGGGGGCATGAAGGGTGGGGATGGGGTTGAGAGGACAGGAAAGGGGGCATTCTCCAAATACTGTGAGAGAACATCTACAAAGTCTGAGTACAGAATTATAGTTCAGGAATACCTCAACATCATGCGTGCTGTGTGCCAATAGTTGTTCTAATCGTTATCAAAATATACCCTTTATGTACACGTCAGTCAACCAAGCAAATCTCATCGCTCAATTATGTCTTTCCGTGGGAGACCGTGGTCATTCTTGTTGCATACATGTTTGTCTGTGGTGGTCAGATTAAACGGATATCACTTACCACCTCATGACACTTGACAAGTTCCTGGTGGCTTGGCATGCTTTATTTGTTAAAGGATGTGCGTGTCGATTGAAGACATGGATTGCTTTGTGCAGCTTTTGTAAAATGATAAAAAAATATTCAGTTTCTTGTGCCTGCTCTCGCTTGTTCAGGAAATGCATGCTGAGCGTTGAACAAAATATTCAGGGAGATTTGTTATCTGGAAGATGTGTACTAGAGACAAACGGACAGAGGAAAATCGGTTTCACAGCACTTTTAGAGACAGGGAGGCCCTGCAGGAACGCGTGCCTCATAGTTTATATCAAACACACAGGAGGTGTCTTGTATAGCAGTAAACTGAAGGCCACAGCTGGCCATAGTGAAGAGAAAACCACCAGGTAAGTCATGATGAAGAAAATGAATGATGAGAGAAATGGAAGATACATATTCTGTAGATAAAGAATAGTATGATGATAACTATTTTTCCTCTTCGTTCAGGAAATAACTCCACAGCTAGAATACAGCTGCGGTCTTTTTGTTACAGAGGCACAAACATAGTTGTGTGTTTTTTAAGTCGACCAGACATCGCTGAAAATTGGGCAAAAATAGTTATAGATCTGTGAGGATTGGGGAACGCTATGGAATTGATTATTTTGTGTGTGGAAGGAGATTGCAAACGTGAAAGGAAAACTCTTCATCTTTTCACTGGTGTGCATAAAGACATATCAATGCACATTTGATCACATCCATTCTACACATGTGCAGCTGTATCTACGATGGCGGAAAGATTCCCACAGTGG
>JADBJO010032717.1:0-2500 GCA_016801955.1 Conus betulinus
TCGTCACAAGTCCCCCATCGGACCCATCCTCATAAACCCTTGGGTATTCCCCCTGACATACGTATCTTACCAATCGCTCCACATCACACGGGATCTCTCGACATCCCCCCCCCCTCCCCACCCCCCCCCCCGCCCCGCCTCCCCCCCCCCCCCGCATCTTCCATCCTATTCTACGGTGTCCTCCATGCTTCTTCTCTTTTGCGCGTGACAATTAAGTCTTTCCAATTCTCTGGCATGCTTAATCCTATGAACACTCTTGGTTACGTGCCTTTATCACTGAATCGGTATCAGTGACCCCAATCCGCCAGTTTGCGAAAGGTGGAAGTTTGATAGCTTCGCGTGTGGTTTCTTTACGTCCTGATCCAGGAAATTGATTTGATTGAGAGATCGCCCAAGCAGTATTTGGCATCGTATTAAGATAGCCTGAACTAGAACACTTCCAATCTTGCCAAACTATCTCGCTCGCGGTGTCGGCTCGACAGGCTGGGCGACCCAGTGCTTCCCACTGCATAGCACACAGCCCCTTCGAGACCCCAGAACTTGCTCCGGTCTTCGGGCTTCGTCATCTCCGGTGTCCTAAGACCACTCGTGATGCGGCTGGCCATTGAGCATTTTCGTCCCCGCATCGGATCTGATGCGTCACCACACCGAGCCCGAATCCTCGTCAATTTGATATCCGGCCTTGAGTCATTGTCGCCTGCAGACGAATGAACAACGACATAATCAACGCTGCAACCCTATCGACTTTACCTATCAAAAACCACAGTGCGGCGCGGGATTTGCAGCTACATAACTTCAACGCGCGAGTCACTGAGTGAAAAGATTTGAGATGGGAGGGAGGGGGGGGGGGTCTCTCATCGACAAACTTAACAGCTGTTTTTGACCTGCGGTTTCAACCCAATGCAACTGGTCTGGCCTTTGGTTATCTGGCTAAAGTTGTACTATGCTATTACGCGCGCGTGCGCGCGTACGTGCGTGCGTGCATGCGTTCGTCAGGTTTTCTTGTGTGGGATCGTGCGCGCGTTCGTGCGTGCGTGCGTGCATGTTGTGTGGTGTGTGTGTGCGTGTGCGTGTGTGTGTGAATTTTCTCAATACACGATGCATATATTTCACCGGAAAACAAACAAACCAACCAAAACAGCAACAACAGAAAAACCGGGCTTGTTATAGAACTATAGGATGATCAAAGAATTTGAAATAAGGTCGTGCGGTGTCGGTTGACGATACGGATCAAGTGACCAGACCGGACTGTTTGAACTCGTCGCGGAAGTCTTGGCTCTCTCCGAGTACCGACCGTGCTGTATAATTAGTTACCCGACGTTTCCCTTATTTCTAACGGCTTCGTGTTTGCCACCCCCCCCCCCCCCCCCCCCCCCCCCCCCAAAAAAAAAAAAGGAGAGAGAATCGAGAAATTCAGTAAACTTGGCGCAAAAAAACAAATGACATCTTTGGTGTCGACGTAGAAGTTAGCTGCGTCGCCGCCCGAAGCAGTGGTTGAGCGAAGCACACGTACGTCACGATCTCGCTGATACTAATCTGAACATCGGCCGTCAACCTTTTTCGCAGAAGCCCCATCATATAACCTTGGGTCAATATAGGTTACCACCATTTTCGTCCCGTCTTCTTCATTCACGGGACCTGTCAGTCACGTGGACAGGCTTGTTGAGAGGGTCGACGTGAAGAGGTTGATAAAGCTTGCTTCGGCTGACGTGGATGTGTGCGGTTAGTGCCCCCCCCCCCCTCCCCCCCCGCCCCCCCCCCCCCCCCCCCCCCCCCCCTTTACCATTTCCTACTTTTTCTATCTTTCCAGCTGATCCCCTGCTTTTCTCTCTCTCCTCTTCTTCTACTCCTCCCGACCATTTCCCTACTTCCCCCCCTTCCCCCCCCCCCCCCCCCCCCCCCCCCCCCCCCCCACACACACACCTTTCCCTGCTTCTCCCTTTCTGTACTTTACCCTACCCTGTCCTACTCCTCCCTGCACTTTCCTATGTTCCCTACCTGCTTGTTCCTATATTTTCCTAATTGTCCCTGTCTTTCCCTTCTTGTCCCTACCTCTTCTTTTCTTGTCCCCCCCCCTCTTTCTTTCTTGTCCCTTCCTTTCTTGTCCCTACCCGTCTTCTTTCTTGTCCCTACCTCTTCTTTTCTTGTCCCTTCCTTCTTGTCCCCACCTCCTCCTTTCTTGTCCCTTCCTTCTTGTCCCCACCTCTTCTTTCTTGTCCCTTCTTTTCTTGTCCCTACCTCTTCTTCTTTCTTGTCCCCACCCTCTTCTTTCTTGTCCCACCTCTTCTTTCTTGTCCCTTCTTTCCTTGTCCCCACCTCTCTCTTTCTTGTCCCTTCTTTCTTGTCTCTAACCACTTCTGTTTTTTCTTGTTTCCTTCTTTCTTGTCCCTTCTTTCTCTTGTCCCCACCCTCCTTCTTTCTTGTCCCCTGTCTGTTTCTTGTCCCCACCCTCTTCTTTCTTGTTCTTGTCCCTTCTCTTTCTTGTCCCCACCTCTTCTTT
>JADBJO010032717.1:5000-15404 GCA_016801955.1 Conus betulinus
GACGTGAGACATTAAACATCTTACACGCTGCTTCTTCAAAACCTTGTTCAGAGATGTACCCCGCCCGATCTGATCTTTGAATTTCTGAAAGACATCAACATTGTTTCTTCTGATCGAAGACTTTGCAGAGGAAAGATTAAAAACAAAAACAAACAAACAAAAAAAAGAACATTTCCGCTGTGTTTTTTGGCGTATTTAATGAGTTGTCTGAATGAGGCTGGTTCCCACCCCCACCCCCAACCCCCACTTCCTTTTCTTTTCTTTCGTTTTATTTATTTATTACTTTTTTTTAAATGACCTTGTGAGTTGACCTGCATGCGGCGACAGCCCTGATATGGATAGCCTTTAGCGATCGGCTGGCTATAAGCAACATTACCTTACCTTACCTAAAAAAAAAAAAAAAAAAAAAAAAAAGCACAAAAATGTACAGACAAAAGCGTCAATATCTTCCGTGCTCAAGGTCTTACTCGACCGGCACTGAAGCATCGCGAAGGTCACCGACCATCCTTCAGAGAAGTGGCCAGGGCAACCTCAGGGTGATCCGTGGAAAGCGGAACGGCACCATGTGGGCCTACGTGGGAAAGTCAAACAGCCAAGGTGTGATTCCCATCTCCAAGTGAACAGAACCTGGGGTTGGGGATAGAGATGAGGTGTGGGGAGGAATAAGGGGGACGGGGGGGGGGGGGGGGGGGGGGGGAGGGAGGGAGGCTTTGTTCTGACGAAGATCATACTTCACTTCTGTACAAGCAGCCAAAATCTTTGAGGTTTTTGTCACTAACCATAGATATCCCAGCACCGTCGTTATGGTGCTCTCAAGCGCGCCAAGCTGTGTCCAGAATATTTGCATCGGAATCCTCGCCTCCAAAAGAAACAGACAGGCCTACCGCTTGCCTCCTCTTTCTCCCAAACATCTTCCCATCTGCAGGATCCTCAAGTCCAACTGGCACATAGTAGATCACAAACCCCAGGATTACTTTCAGGCAGGACAAGCACCTCTGAGACTTACTTCTTTCTTTCGCTCCAACGTGAAGAAAACCACCACACCTAAGTCAACGGCCGGTGCTTTCCCCCTGCTCAAAGCCCAACTGCAAGGCCCCAAAGGCTCGTTCGAAATTAGACGTGCGTTCTTCTGTCACAGCCACGACACTGTGTACGCAACTCCCTGTGAACTGTGTAGCAAGATCTACGTAGGTGAGATACCTCGCACACTTTGTACGTGCATTTCTGAACACCTGGCTGACATTGGCTACCATCGACCCACACCAGCCGCTCTGCACTTCAACTATCCCCAACACAAGACCAATCGTGTCAAAGTCTTGGCGCTTTTGGCAATCACGGCGAGATAACATTGAGTGGACCATACAGGAATCCCACTGTATTGCTATAGTAGGGGACCCTCTGCCCACCTGGCATCAGCATCCAAAAATAGCACGCGCTAATCCATCCCCACAGCCCCTGCCGGCAGCACTGTCATAGACAGCCTACCATTCTTGTCAATATTCATTACATCATATATATGTTACAGCTATTCTCTGTTCTCCCCCCCCCCCCCCCCCCCCCCCCCCCCTTGCCGTCCTCATTTTCTTTATCAGTCTATTCTTTACTCAAAGTTCTCTCCGCCCCTTTTCCTTACTCTGGCTTTCTTTTCAAACCTGTTCACCTGTTTTTACATATATTTTTCTTCTGTCTTTTTTTTTTCTTCTTCTTCTTTGTTCAGTGGTAGTGTTAGCTCTTCGGCCATTAATCATTTATTCCCTTTCCGCCTTCATGTTATAATAATGAACAAAAATAATAATTATTATTATTATTATCATTATGGTTACCATTATTATTGTCGTTATTATTTTTATCATCATCATTCTTTTTATTGTTGCTTTTGTTGGTGCTGCTGTTGTCCCATATTATTAGCGTTTTCATTAGTACTGGTAGCACTGGCAACATTACACTTATGACGATGAAGATGATGATGATGATGATTGTTGTTGTTGCTGTTGTTGTTATCATCATCATCATTATCATCATTATGATCAACTTCATCCCTTTCAAAATGCATACTGTATGATGAACTTTACTCCATTCTCGTTTTCTAAATTTCTATACGTACGTTTGTATACTTCTTGGATCCCATTATCTTTCCCCATTATCTACATCATTAGTATTAGGATCATCATTACTATTAGTTGTTGTAATTTGTATTACTTGATTGTTATTACATTTTGATCTGCATCTTCTCCCCTTTACCCTCAGTTCCAATCCATAGTTTTAGTCGCTCACCCAAGATCAAATGTCCACCTAGATCGATGACATAAGTGCGACTAGCTGTTCGTCCTTTGTTTTCATTGTTTTGATTTTTGTTGTTGTTGTTGTCCTGCCTGAAGAAGACCCAATAGGTCGAAACGCGTTGTGTTTTGCCATTTGTTTCTTCCTTCGTTTGGCGGCCCAGTAATTCTGTTTTCCTCTTTTGGATTGGATTTGTTGTGAACGTACTGGAAACCACAGACAGCTCAATACGCTTTCAGAAATTTGTGGGATTTATTCTCTCTCTATGTACTGTCATGATGAGAATCATGACAAGAAGACTGCTTATGTGAACTTTCCTTTCGAACAATAACTCCTTATAATCGTTTCTTGACACTGAATACTCTTCTGCTTCAGTATCGGCCTGACTGTTAATCCAGCCTGTGTCAACTGGTAGTGCGCACGGGGGTCTTGGTGACCTCGTACCGCGCGGGATAAAAAGTGCAAAGTTGCGTTAACTGTGCCTGTTTTGCATCAAGCTTGCTGGCGACACAAGATGTGTAAAATGAAAAATTCTTTTTTCCCGTGCAAGAGCAGTCTCTCAAGTGAGTTTTATGCCCTTCTTTTGGCTGTTTAAGCGCGGGGTTGGTTACTGTCAGCCCTTTTCTCACCATGCCACCACGAAGAAAACTTAGCACCTTTGACAAAACCAGGGCGATTGCGTGGATACAAGATGGCATTGCAAAGGCTGAAGTGGCGCGACGACTTGGTGTGCATCATTCAGTTATTGTTAGACTGAATCAGCGTTTAGGGCGACCAACAGCGTTGAAGAGAGGCCACGGTCAGGTCGGCCTAGGCAGACTACTCCCAGAGAAGATCGTTTCATCGAGAGGCAGGCCCTATTGCAGCGGGATACCACTTCCACCAGCATCCAAAGGCAGCTTCGTATGGCAAATAAACACCATCCTCAGCCGTCAAGCCATACGAAACCGTCTCTCACCACTTCGGCCTCAGATCACGTCGCCCAGCTGTTCGACCACGACTGCTAGCAGCCCATAGGCTGGCTCGCCGAGCTTTCTGCCATCGTCATGTGAGATGGAACCAACAACAGTGGTCCCAGGTCCTCTTTCAGATGAGTCGCGGTTTAGTCTTGAACACAATGACGGCCGAACTAGAGTTTGGAGGCGTGTTGGTGAACGTTACATTGATGCAGCTGTTCGCCAGACCAGGGCCTTTGGGGGAGGATCTGTTATGGTATGGGGTGCCTTCAGCCTCCACCACAAGACACCACTCTACCATATTGATGGAAACCTCACAGGCATCCGCTATCGGGATGAAATCCTGGCGCCTTTCGTTGTTCCGACCATGCAACGGATAGGACCCATGGCAGTCTTCCAAGACGACAATGCTCGGCCACATAGGGCCCGGGTGGCCGAAAACTTCATTGTGCAGGCCGGCATCAACAGGATGATCTTCCCGGCGCGTATAGTCCCGACCTCAATCCCATCGAGCATATGTGGGATGAGTTGGGGAGACGTGTGAAGGAGAACCATCCACCTCCCAGAGACCGCCAGGATCTCTCCAAATGCTGCAACTGGAATGGCAGAGAATCCCTCAGAGGGTCATCAGAACACTGGTCAACTCGATGAGGAGTCGCTGCGTGGAATGTCTCGCCAATGGCGGGTGGCCACCCACTATTGAAATGATTTTGTGAACTGAACAGATTTTGCGAACTTTGCCTCTGTTTAATTGTCTGTAAATCAACAACCGTTCATTCGATCCCAATGAAATTCAATGTACGTTGGAACAAGATAATGAATTAAATCTGTTCCCAATTTCAAAATCGTGCTTTTATATTTTGGAAATTATGCGGTCTCAAAGCAAAATAATCATCAACACTGCAGCCTGAAATGAAAATGTGTAAAAAAAAAATATATAAAAAAAAAAAAAGAAAAAATTACCCCCCCCCCCCCCCCCCCCCCCCCCCCTCCCCTCGCCTTCCCGCCATTCCATTCAGAATCAGAAATTGTCAGGTTAAAGAGATTACAAAGATTTACGAGGTACTTTCGAAACTTCTTTTTTTGTTTCGTTTTTGTTTGTTTCTTTCTTTGTGGATCCCCCCCCCCCCTCCCCCCCAATATGATTCGCACAGTCATCAGCATTATTATGCGGGGCAACTGCATACATCAAAAGTAATACGGACATTACTTGCTGGAACATTGATTTCACTGGCAGTCTTAGCCTCTCTGTCTCAAAAAAAAAAATTAATTAATTAAAAAAAAAAAAAAAATGGAAGATCCCAGTGCTTCGATTGCTTCCCGCAACACCTCGATCTGAGAAATGACACTGGAAATTTCCGTTTCCTCGTAATAAAGAGAGTAACATGACACCGGAAATTTCCGTTTTTCTTGTAATAAACAGAGTTGACGGGCCGGATATAACATCCTAACAAACAAAACATCACTGCCTGTAACACCACTGTGTTGTCACTTCCTGCACGAAATCGTCCAACGAAACTTCTGCACTCTCTTTTCTGACTGCCACTGCCACACACACATAATCGCGCTGTTGTAGGGTCTGTGATTTTGACAATGCGAGACAAAAAAAAAACAACAACAAACAAACAACAACAACAACAACAACAAAACCCACCAGACAACGGAAATGAATAGGAAGGAAAGGACGTATAAGTGGTTTCAAACGACCACGATTAAGACAAAAAGTGAAAAATACGAACAGAAGCAATCTTGTATGTTGTAAGTTGGGGAAACACACACACACACACACACACACACACACACAGAGAGAAACTTACACTATTTCTGGTGGCTCGACAATCATTGTCATGGACCTTGACAGAATCCGTTGGCTGGTGCCAGCGCGGACACTCACACTGACGTCACAAGTATTCCGATCCTCCACACCACTTTTCATCACCACACTTCCACTACATTTCAGTTACCCGTTGGTCATCCCTGTCACCTTTCTTTTGCCCTACACAAAAACCGGGAGCGAGTCAGTGACGGGGAATCGGCAGTCACTTGAACGCACCTGTTTCTCATGTTGCACGTGCTCTTCGGGAATACTGGTTTCCGGCTTCGATGCGTGTGTCGTCAGGAAAGACGGCCATGTCGTCAATCGGGAGGAGTGAGAGGTAGGGGAGGTCGGTAGGGAGAGGGTTCGGATTTCTGGCTGGGGAATTCCTTGGATGACGTCGCCAACCGGGAGGTCTTCCTGGTCCGGTGTGTGTGTGTGTGTGTGTGTGTGTGTGTGTGTGTGTGTGTGTGTGTGTGTGTGTGTGTGTGTGTGTTTGTGCGTGCGTGTGTGCGTGTGTGTCCTGCTGCTTGGGATCCTCCATCATACCCTCTTCTGCAGTGCTGCGATTGGCACTGCCATGGAGGTCCGCCATTCTTCATGTGGCTCTGCCAGTACGTCCCGCCCAGCTGAGCTATGTGAACCGGCAAACACGCTTGTGAAACCCGACGGGCTGCGCAGGGAGGACATCCGTTTGCTCCCTCCTGTAGTTGCTGGTGGGTTAGCTGTTTTGTAGTTGGGAGTCGGCTCTCCAGTGGTGGATCCTGGGGGTCGGGATCAGCATTGGTTCCTCGTCTAAAAGGCTGCTTTTTATGATGTCGACCATCAGGGAGATTGCCGGGAGTGGATGCCGTGTGTCTAACTCGTTTGCGGATGACTACGAGAGTCGGGACTGTAATGGGTCTGTCATGACCAGCAGGCTGCCTCTGAAATACCCGTGTACCCGCCTTGTCGCGATGATCTTTGAGGGATGGTCTGTTGTAGGGTGGTCAGATCTCGATCTACCCTGTCGTCGCTACAGCTTTCCTTCTCCTTCAGCTTTCCTTCTCCTACAGCTTTCCTTCTCCTACAGCTTTCCTTGTCATACAGCTTTCCTTCTCCTACAGCTTTCCTTCTCCTACAGCTTTCCTTGTCATACAGCTTTCCTTCCTTCTCCTACAGCTTTCCTTCTCCTTCAGCTTTCCTTCTCCTACAGCTTTCCTTGTCATACAGCTTTCCTTCTCCTACAGCTTTCCTTCTCCTACAGCTTTCCTTGTCCTTCAGCTTTCCTTCTCCTACAGCTTTCCTCCTTCTCCTTCAGCTTTCCTTCTCCTACAGCTTTTTCCTTCTCCTTCAGCTTTCCTTCTCCTTCAGCTTTCCTTGTCCTTCAGCTATCCTTCTCCTACAGCTTTCCTTCTCCTTCAGCTTTCCTTCTCCTACGGCTTTCCTTGTCCTACTACAGCTTTCCTTCTCCTACAGCTTTCCTTCTCCTTCAGCTTTCCTTGTCATACAGCTTTCCTTCTCCTTCAGCTTTCCTTCTCCTTCAACTTTCCTTCTCCTTCAGCTTTCCTTCTCCTTCAACCTTTCCTTCTCCTTCAACTTTCCTTCTCCTTCAGCTTTCCTTCTCTTACAGCTTTCCTTCTCCTTCAGCTCCTTCCTTCTCCTTCAGCTTTCCTTCAATAAAGACATCCATATTGTCACCCCCCCACTGGCCAGTTTTGCAATAATGGGAGGTGGTATGTGATGAAGGTTTCTGCAAGGAGAGACCAGGCGATGCAGGAATTATAGACACTTTTTTTTTTTAAACCCACAACAGATAGTGGCTGCTGTCAACAGAACGACAAATGACGCAAAAAGTTGGGGGAAATCTAGCTTTGAAACAAATAAAAGAAAAGTAAGAGAGAAACAAAAATTGGGGACAAGGGCTTAAAACGGTGGGAAAGTGAAAAAAGGTTGTAGGAAAGGTAGCTAAAGATAGACACAATGAGCAGTTTTTAAAAAAAAAAAATGAAAAAAACACCAAAGATAAACAAGAAAAAAAAAAAGAAAAAGAAAAGACAGCACGAAGCAGAAAAATGTCGGATTTTTCTTATAAAAGTACGAACAAGCAGTACACAAGAATAAAAAAAAAAAAAAAAAAGGAGTCACAAGTAGAACAATGGAGGAGGTGGGCGGGGTGGGATGTGAGTAAAAGAATGTATGCAAAAAATGCTTTGTTAGGTAACAAACAAAAAAAAAAAAAAGTTGGCAAACAGAGGCAAAAAATACTGCTGTGTGTGAATGCGCCCCACAGTCAACACATGCAGAAGCACAGTTTCCACTTTTATAACACGCAAGTGGTCATAATGCTTTGCCCGTTGACCTTGGCTGCTAGGCTGATATCAACGATTTCGAGTTGACCTGTTGTCCACCATGTTATCAATCCGGTTTGAATTCAGCAGAAACTGAGAGATGAAGAAGAGAGAGAGAGAGAGAGAGAGAGAGAGAGAGAGAGAGAGAGAGAGAGAGAGAGAGAGAGAGAGAGATAGAGACAGACAGACAGACAGACAGAGACAGACAGACAGACACACACACACACACACACACACACACACACACACATACACACACGAGGCAGAGAGAGAGAGAGAGAAGAGAGAGACAGAGACAGAGACAGAGACAGAGACAGGGAGTGAGAGACAAAGAGAGATGCAGAGTCCGAGAGGGGAACGCTCCCGCGCAGGTCTCTGAGACAGCTTGCAGACCGATCTGATTTCAACAGAATTCGGTGGAAAGATGGGGATATGCTTCCTGGACGAAGGCATTCAGTTTTGGTGTGGATCTGCAATACAAATCCGGATCAGACGGCAAGATTCACGATCCGTACAGCAAGATCATCACAATCCTGCCACTGCTCACACACGATTTGAAACAAAAAAGGTGTAAAGCCTTCCTTTCGACTCTCGTCTTTGTGAACACACCTTTTGGGCTTGGGTGTGTGTGTGTGTGTGTGTGTGTGTGTGTGTGTGTGTGTGGGAGGGGGGGGGGGGCTCACATTTTGATGCTGAATGGACCAAAGGGCGAATCCGGGATCCGTTTGAACTTGACGAAGCTCTGCGCCCTCCCGGGCCGGTGTACTTATAGTTTATTCATTCGTGGCTTTGTCTTTTCCTCTGATGGAATCATTGCGCAGCCTTGAGACCGAAAGCCGCATTGTAACTGGAATACTGCAATTTTTTTACAACGTCATGATGAATAAACGCAAGAGCTATGACATAATGACAGATATCTCGCAGCTCTGGTGTCTTCTTAATAACGTCAACTGTTAAGTAAGCACGATGTATTTGTCTACCAGGGTTCATTTTATGCGAATACAGAGCTCTCGTCGACAGACTGTGACACTTCGTGTATTTTCCTCTTCTCCTCCTCCTCCTCCTCTCTTCCTTCTCCTCCTCCTCATTATTATTACTGTTTTATTATCATTATTGTTATTGTTATCGTTATTGTTGGTAGTGGTGGCCATACTTAAATAGCGGTACTCTCCTGTCAGAGATCGATTTCTAAGCGTTCTATCACGCACGCTCTCGTTTATTCATCGGGCTGCCTACCTTGGTAGAAACAAATGAAGAGCTGCTGCTGGCGAAAAACATTCGTTTTCCATGTCATTGAGTCAGTTACAGTCACCCGTTCCTTTGATTTTTTTTTCTCACGGAGAATGCACGCAATATGTGTCACTTCTACCAAAGGCCACACTGGCCTTCTCTTCCGAAAGTTGATGATGGAACTTTATGTGCGTCCAAGATGCTATCCGTACGCTTACACGCTGAACCTCCGGGACTCCTCGGGGAATGAAGTCAAAGCCAAAGTTAACTGAGTTGCAAAGTGAGGCATCTGCAGGCGGAAATCAAAACAAATCTTAAAAAGTAGATGTAATGACTCCGTCAAACAAATGGACAAACGAATCACAAGGCAAAACACGACGTGGCAAGATAGACAACAACGAAAATTTACAAGATACGTGATTGCTCGTTCTTCACTTTCGTTGTCCTGAGTTTTGTTTATTTTGCCTGAATAAGACCTGAGAGGTCGAAAACGCGTCGTGTTTTGTCTCGTGATTCGTTTGTCCATTTGTTTGGCGGACTTATTACATATACTTTTTAAGATTTACGAGGAGAAAAAAAATTCCACTACATCGTAACGGCTCCGAAGAGATTTGATCTTGCGATCGCAGGATCACCATGGTCATGATCCCGGCGCTCTACTTACTGAGCTATTCCAGCTCCATTGTCTAACCTCTGAGATTCAGACAAAAATTTCTACTCGAAGTGAGGCCGATAGTGTAAGCATGTCTGCCACTTCCGTGAATCCCCACACTATACTTCCTGCTCATGACTACCGTCTGTAACTGTCTTGCCTTGTTTTGATTACATATTTTAACATCTGTTTCCGCAGTAACGACATTCTATGCTTTGTGTGACTTTCCTTTATCGCTGTCGATGCGGAGGCACTCTCAAAGCTTGTGAGTTTCAATCTTAGCTCTCAGTGTGACGTTGTTCTAGAGACTGTGGCTTTCCACATCTCGCCCTCAATATTTATGAGGTCACTCTATTTGTTTGTGAGTTTGTACCTTGCTCTGAATGTGGAGTTGTCGTTCTTTGGTGGGTCGCCTCATGACGAACCCACATGGACTCCCGAGGAATATCACTGTCGGGACTGCGACGATACAACTCCGGATATGACCGGGGACTGAGCCGGAATGAGCGGCATAGGAGTGACCAACAACAGGAATGGTATTGAAAACAAACAAACAAACAAACAAAAACGCGCGCGCGTGAGAGCACACACACACACACACACACACACACACACACACACACACTATTATGGATTAAAAAAAAAACAAACCTTGCAGTGTAGAGGGCAATGGAGTTGTCTTCTCCTTCCTTCGTGGATAACGGACGGACGTCTGACACATCATGCTGTTGTCCACATTTCAGTCAGGGATAGAAAATTGCTGTGGGCGGGGACAGAACGTCTTACTTTTTTACCACGTGAATTGTCTGCTAAATCGTCCACCCAGATTCATGGAAACTTGTATCTGTAGCGACGTTCTTTATCGGTTTCTTCAATTTCATCACCCGTTTAAATCCATCATGCTCGCAGACGACAAAATGTAAAGCAGCCGGATTGGTCAACACGCTGACCAACAAAGGGAAGCTTACAAAAAAAAAAAAAAAAAAAAAGGGGGGGGGGGGGGGGGGGGGGGGGGGGGGGGAGTATGCACGTGAACTTTTTAACCCTTCGCGTACCTGTCGACGCATCAATAAACAGCGGTGTAGATGGGCAGACTGTGTTGTTCCTGCTTTTATTTATGAAAAAAATCAGGCTTTTCCA
>JADBJO010032718.1:0-15403 GCA_016801955.1 Conus betulinus
TGTTGGTTGTGGAGAACTCATGCATGCGCACACACATACGCATAGGTGCGAATGCGCGCGTGCGCGCACATACACACACGCGGGCGGGCGCGGGCGCATGCATAAATACAAAAAACCGTATACACTTGCACACACACACATGGGTCTATGCCAACACATTCAGGCACACACACACAAAAACACACACACAACACACACACACACACACACACACACACACACACACATACACACACACACACACACACACACACACACACACACACACACACACACACACACACACGTGTACAATCACCACACAGACACAAATGATAATAATGGCACGGCCAAAGTTATGTAGGAACTCAAAGTCTGACCAGCGCGTTGGGCTAATGCACAGATCAGACATCAACTAAGTCGTAGCCAGGAGACCCTCTTCTTAAATTTCCTCATATCAGTAATTGATTCATTTATCCATCAGCTTTGAATAATATGCGCAGTGTGGTCTCAAAACTTAGCGGATGTGCTGTAGCGTACATGGACCAGTCCGCGTGCAGCGACACCTCCTTGAGGAAACTGAAACTGAATCTGAAAACTGTTGAGGACACTGAAACTGAACCTGAAAATTGCTGAGAGATTGCTTCCGTGGCAAGCAGGGCCACTCCCCAAACTGTGTCCCCATAGTCTGGCCTGGCTCGTGGAGGAACTTGCTGAGCGCATATGGGGACTACCGTTGGAAGCAAAGTCGGGAGGAGACCAGGTGGGACAGGTGGTGTGGTCCTGTTGACCCCCATCCAGAACTATAGGAAGGACACCTTGCTGGGTAAGGTCAGCTCATGTAGAACCATAGGATGGACACGTTGCTGGGTAAGGTAAGCTCATATAGAACTACAGGATGGACACCTTGCTGGGTAAGGTCAGCTCATATAGAACTGCAGGATGGACACCTTGGTGGGTAAGATCAGCTCATGTAGAACCATAGGATGGACACGTTGCTGGGTAAGGTAAGCTCATATAGAACTGCAGGATGGACACCTTGCTGGGTAAGGTCAACTCATATAGAACTGCAGGATGGACACCTTGCTGGGTAAGGTCAGCTCATATAGAACTGCAGGATGGACACCTTGCTGGGTAAGGTCAGCTCATATAGAACTGCAGGATGGACACCTTGCTGGGTAAGGTAAGCACATGTAGAATTCAAGGATGAAGGCCTTGCTGGCTGAGGTAAGCTCATGCTGCTAACAGCCCAGCCGACCGCAACGGGCCGTATCAGGGCTGTCACTCCGTTGAAGACAACCCACAAGTCTCAAAAAAAAAAAAAAAAAAAAAAAAAAAAACTATTTCCAACAACCCTTTAATAAACCTTCTAAAAACGCTCCGGAAATTTCGTTAAAAAGTATGTCTTCCTAAAAATCTTAGATCAGACGGAAAGTGTTGGTCTCTTTCAGAAATTCAAAGATCACATCAGCTGGGACATCTCTGAACAGGTTTTCATGGAGTCTGCTGTAAAATGCATTCATGTCTCACATCATGCACGTCCCACCCTCTAAAACAATGTTTCACTGTGAGTGGAACACGACATGGAATGCACCACAGAGCTTCTTCACCTTCTAAAAGATGACATGGCTGTAAAAAGAGTGGCCTGTATGCAAACGACACAGGACTGTTTCCTCTTTACGACCGTCTCCGGATTATGGTAACAACATTTTCAGTTGGACGGACTTGAAACAGTTTGTTATCACGTGCCAGCCTACTACTGTGAGGTCTTTTGTTTATAAACTATTGTGACGATGAAGGGTTTCAATGACACAGAATAAATCATAAAGTGGGGAACAGGAAGATGTCTGTTTAAACTGTTGTGACGATGAAGTGATTCCATGACACAGAGGCAAATAAAGTATAAAGTGAGGAACAGGAAGATGTCTGTTTATAAACTGTTGTGACGACGAAGGGCTTCCATGATACAGAGATAATACAGGATAAAGTGAGGAACGGGAACAGACAGAGAAAACGTTTGGTGCAAGTGATAAGAACTGGGGTTTTTTTTTTTTTTTTTTTTTTTTTTTTTTTTTTTTTAGTTTTTTTTTTTAACCCCAGAAAGCATGATTGTTGGCTACTATTATAATCAAGGTTTCTCTGAAGGTAGACAACTGATTTCAAATGGAAACATGCTAACTGACTTCCCTATTATCACTAATTCTCTGAAGGATAATGACAGTTTTCCGAAGGAAATGAGAATAGAGCTCCCTTTTTCACTGTTTTCACGAAATATGATGACAGTTTTTTCTAGGAAAAGTGATCACAACTGATTTCCCTTTTGCCACAGAGAGTAGATGGCTGAGGTAGGCACGTGCATATCGTGACTGGATTAACCACATAGAGAGACGGGGTCCCCTGCCCTTGTTCTCAGATTGCAGGTGCAACGAATGAAGTCACAGAAATGAGACGTGCTGGAGTTATGAAGTGTTGATTAGTAGTGTTCCCAATTTCGTTCAACAAGTGGTGAACGCAGTGAAGGAGTTAAACCTGGTCCAGGGGGAAAAAACGTCTTTTTTTTGTATTGGCTGATTTAGTTGGATTTCCCTCCCCTTAATTGCTTGTCGGATTTTTTTTTTTTCACTCTTTGTCTGGGAAGGCCAAAAAAAAAAAAAAAAAAAAAAAAAAAAAAAAAAAAAAAAAAAGGTTGAATGGCCTGTCTCACTGCAACGTTTCACATAAGGGGTGCCAGATAGGACTTTAGTTGAGTAGGTTACGATATATGTGTGGGGTGATTTAGTTTTATTTTCCTAAAACTTGAATAGTCTTGCCATTTGATTCCTTGCACGTCCCTCCTCATCCCTCCCCTCAGGGGAAATTTTCTGATTTTCTTATCAGCTCAAAAAAACAAGCAAGCTAGTGTGAAACGTACATTTATTTTACATGGAATTTAATCATCCAGTTTCCTGTAAAGTGTGGAATTGTTGTTGCTGGTTCACTGAGAACCCAGTTGTGTTGTGTGTTGGTTCAGTATTTGTGTGCAGTGCAGCCCACGGCAGTGGTGGATGACTTGGGGTTGTTCACGCAGTGTTCAGGGATGGCGCTATTCTTTTCAACTGCTGGAAGTGGTTGTGAACTGATCGGATGATTCACCTGAACCGGCAGTCCCGGGACATCCCTGCTTCTCTTACAGGACAGGACAGGTACACCGGGTAAACGTGCTATTGTTTTCTTAGAATTCATTTCATTTCGTGTTATTTTCTAATCGGGGTGGATGCTTGAGCCAAGTTGAGTGACAATTGACTGATGGTTGGGTGTATGTGGTCTGAAGTGAAAAACAGTATGACATGCTGTGCTTTTGGATTGGATGTTTGATAGCTGTAACTTCATGTTTTGCTTTCTAGCTGAGTGTGAGAGAGAGATTCCGTGATTGCTAACAGTACTGAGTTTGGTTTGGAGTATTTGTTGTATTAATGATTTACCTGTTGGCACTGTGTATTTGAAACAGAATAAGTGTTTTCCTGGGTGAAATGATTACTGATTTTCTCTTATCACCGGTTCTTTAACGGATAATAAATGTTTTTCCTGGGTGAAATAATCACCAATGTCCTGTTATCGCCGTGTCCTTTAAAGAATAATAAAATGTTTTCCAGTGGGGAATGACCACTGCTTTTCTGTTATCATCACTTCCTTGAAAGATAATACTGTTTTCCTGGCGATAATGATAAGTGATTTCCCTGTTATCACTGTTTTCGTGAAGGATAACAGATATTTTCCCTGGAGGTAGATGATTACTGATTTCCCTACTACCACTACTTCTTTGAAGGATAAAAACACGATTACCAAGGGAAAATGATTTGTGATTTCTCTGATATCGCTATTTCCTTTAAGAGTGATACATGTTTTCCAAGGGGCAAGTCATTACTGATTTCCTGTTACGTTTCCTTGAATGAAAACTGTTTTCTGGAAGGGGCAGAGGTTGGGGAGGGGGAGACTACCCATTTCCTCCTTCTACCATGTTTCCTAGAGGATAAAACTCTTTTCCTGGCCTGATCAGACTGGCACGTCCTCCATCTCCCACCTCCCCATCCCCACCCCATTTTCTTCACCCAGTGCTGTTGGATCTGGAAGCTGGAGTCACCATTTGGGAATCAAGAGCTTTGACCGCTTGAACCTACAGCCAACTCACCATGTGTGACGTCACTCCATATCTCAGCTGGTCAGTTTTCAGCTCTCAGTCTATTGATGAACGTATTGTCTACTTCGCTCAGTTCAGATCCAATCAGAAATGAGCACATTGGCTGTCACATAAACCACGATGAAGTTAATTCGATCAGTCCCACCAGTGTGACATTAACATACTAGCTGTCACGTAATCATACCTGTCGCATAAACCACGATGAAGTTAATTCTATCAGTCCCACCAGTGTGACATTAACATACTAGCTGTGTCACGTAGTTCATACCTGTCACATAAATCACGATAAAGTTTAATTCGATCAGCCCCACCAGTGTGGCATCAACATACTAGCTGTCACGCAGTTCATACCTGCTCAAAGGGATCCGATATTTAAGTGTGGCATCGGTGGTCTAGCTGTTGCGATATTCGTAAGAATGTCATGGCATCAGAATGAACAGTGATTTCAGTGTCGCATTAGTATTCTACCTGTCACATTGTTTACGTCTACTCCATGGAACCAGACATGCCAGTGTCACATTAGTGTTTCTACCTGTCACATTGTTCACGTCTACTCCATGAAACCAGACATGTCAGTGTCTTGCTAGTGTTCTACCTGTCACATTGTTCAGTCCTACTTCATTAAACCAGACATGCCAGTGTCTCGTTAGTTATCTACCAGTCACATACTTCACAGCTACTTCATTAAACAAGACATGCCAGTGTCACATTAGTATTCTACCTGTTACATAGTTCACGTCTAGTTCATTAAAGCAAACATGTCAGTGTCACATTAGTATTCTACCTGTTACATAGTTCACATAGGCTTCATCAAACCAACCCATGTCAGTGTCACATTAGTATACTACCTGTTACACCGACTTCATCAAACCAGACATGTCAGCATCACATTAGTATACTACCTGTCACATGGACTTCATCATACCAAACATGTCAGTGTCACATTAGTATACTACCTGTTACATAGTTCACATAGGCTTCATCAAACCAACCATGTCAGTGTCACATTAGTATACTACCTGTTACACCGACTTCATCAAACCAGACATGTCAGTGTCACATTAGTATACTACCTGTCACATGGACTTAATCAAACCAGACATGTCAGTGTCACATTAGTATACTACCTATCACATGGACTTCATCAAACCAGACATGTCAATGTCACATTAGTATACTACCTGTGTCACATGGACTTCATCATATACCAAACATGTCAATGTCACATTAGTATACTACCTGTCACGTGGACTTCATCATACCAAACATGTCAGTGTCACATTAGTATACTACCTGTCACATGGACTTCATCAAACCAACCATGTCAGTGTCACATTAGTATACTACCTGTCACATGGACTTCATCAAACCAGACATGTCAATGTCACATTAGTATACTACCTGTCACATGGACTTCATCATACCAAACATGTCAATGTCACATTAGTATACTACCTGTCACATGGGACTTCATCATACCAAACATGTCAGTGTCACATTAGTATACTACCTGTCACATGCACTTCATCATACAAACAGTCAATGTCACATTAGTATACTACCTGTCACATGGACTTCATCATACAAACATGTCAATGTCACATTAGTATACTACCTGTCACATGGACTTCATCATACCAGACATGTCAGTGTCACATTAGTATACTACCTGTCACATCGACTTCATCAAACCAGACATGTCAATGTCACATTAGTATACTACCTGTCACATGGACTTCATCAAACCAGACATGTCAGTGTCACATTAGTATACTACCTGTCAAATGGACTTCATCAAACCAGACATGTCAGTGTCACATTAGTATACTACCTGTTACACCGACTTCATCAAACCAACCATGTCAGTGTCACATTAGTTAGTATACTACCTGTTACACCGACTTCATCAAACCAAACATGTCAATGTCACATTAGTATACTACCTGTCACATGGACTTCATCATACCAGACATGTCAATGTCACATTAGTATACTACCTGTCACATGGACTTCATCAAACCAGACATGTCAGTGTCACATTAGTTACTACCTGTTACACCGACTTCATCAAACCAAACATGTCAGTGTCACATTAGTATACTACCTGTCACATGGACTTCATCATACCAAACATGTCATGTGTCACATTAGTATACTACCTGTCACATGGACTTCATCATACCAAACATGTCAATGTCACATTAGTATACTACCTGTCACATGGACTTCATCAAACCAGACATGTCAGTGTCACATTAGTATACTACCTGTTACACCGACTTCATCAAACCAAACATGTCAGTGTCACATTAGTATACTACCTGTCACATGGACTTCATCAAACCAGACATGTCAGTGTCACATTAGTATACTACCTGTCACATGGACTTCATCAAACCAGACATGTCAATGTCACATTAGTATACTACCTGTCACATCGACTTCATCAAACCAGACATGTCAGTGTCACATTAGTATACTACCTGTCACATGGACTTCATCAAACCAGACATGTCAGTGTCACATTAGTATATACTACCTGTCACATGGACTTCATCAAACCAGACATGTCAGTGTCACATTAGTATACTACCTGTCACATGGACTTCATCAAACCAGACATGTCAGTGTCACATTAGTATACTACCTGTCACATGGACTTCATCAAACCAAACATGTCAATGTCACATTAGTATACTACCTGTCACATCGACTCCATTAGTCAGACATGTCAGTGTCACATTAGTATTCTACCTTCTATTACATAGTTCACATCGACTTCATGAAACAAGTCATGTCAGTGTCTGGTTAGTTATCTACCAGTCATACTCCACAGCTACTTCATTAAACAAGACATGCCAGTTTCGTATTTAGTATTCTACCTGTTACGCCATGCCGCCATTCTAGGTCAGTGAACAGTATCACTTCATTATGCGCCATTCTAGATCAGTGAACAGTATCACTTCACCATGCCCAATTAGGTTACAGTATCATTTCACCATGCCCCATTCTAGGTCATTGAACAGTATCACTTCACCATGCCCCATTCCAGTCAGTGATCAGTATCACTTCACCATGCCCCATTCTAGGTCATTGAACAGTATCACTTCACCATGCCCCATTCTAGGTCATTGAACAGTATCACTTCACCATGCCCCATTCTAGGTCAGTGAACAGTATCACTTCGCCATGCCCCATTCTAGGTCAGTGAACAGTATCACCTCACCATGCCCCATTCTAGGTCACAGTATCACCTCACCACCACCACCACCACCACCCTTCATGGATCAGTGAACAGTATCACTTCAACATGCCCCATTCTAGGTCAGTAAACAGTATCACTTCACCCATGCCCCATTCTTGACCAGTGAACTGTATCACTTCACCATGCCCCATTCTAGGTCAGTGAACAGTATCACTTCACCATGCCCCATTCTAGGTCAGTAAACAGGATCACTTCACCATGCCCCATTCTAGGTCAGTGAATAGTATCACTTCACCATGCTCCATTCTAGGTCAGTGAACAGTATCACTTCACCATGCTCCATTCTAGGTCAGTGAACAGTATCACTTCACCATGCCCCATTCTAGGTCAGTAAACAGGATCACTTCACCATGCCCCGTTCTATGCCAGTGAACAGTATCACTTCAACATGCCCCATTCTCTAGGTCAGTAAACAGTATCACTTCACCATGCCCCATTCTTGACCAGTGAACTGTATCACTTTACCATGCTCCATTCTAGGTCAGTGAACAGTATCACTTCAGGTCACTATGACATTCTGGGTCATCGTGTCCTTACCTGTTCATTGACTGTTGACCCAGAACCTGATTACAGTAACCCTTTCTGGGTCATCATTGTGAGTTACTTTGACCCATGTTGGTTCACTTTTATGTATTATCACTTTGGGCTACACTGACCCATTCCGGTTCACGTTTATGTATTATCACTTTGAGTTACTTTGACCCATTCTGGTTCACTTTTATGTGTTATCACACCGGTTATTTTGACCCATTCTGGTTTCCTTTATGTATCATCACTCTGGGTTACTTTGGCCCATTCTGGTTCACTTTTATGTATCACCACCCTGGATATTACTTCGATCCCTTCAGCGTCATATATTTCATTATCTCTCTCGGCAACTGTGACCTAGTATGCATTACTTTTTGTTACCATTAATCAAGGTATTCGGATCCAGTGTGGGTCATTTTAAATTGACCATTACTGTAGATCACTTCATATTAATAAACACACTGGATTTCTGACCAAGTCTGAGTCGCTTCATCATTCAGGCTACTGTGACCCAGTCTGAGTCACTTTATCATTCAAGTTACTATGCCCCAGTCTGAGTCACTTTATCACTTTATCAATCAGGTTACTGTGACCCAGTCTGAGTCAATTCATCATTCAAGTTACTGTGACGTGGTCAGACTCACTTCATCATTCAGGTTACTGTGACCCAGTCTGACTCACTTTTTCATTCAGGTTACTGTGATCCAGTCTCTGTCACCTTATCATTTCATCATTCAGGCTACTGTGTCAGAGCCTGCCTCACTTTATTATTGAGGTTACTGTAACCCAGTCTGAGTCACTTTATCATTCAATTCACCTATGACCCAGTCTGACTCACTTTATCACTCAGGTTACTGTGACCCAGTCTGAGTCACTTTATCATTCAGGTTACTGTGACCCAGTCTCAGTCACTTTATCATTCAGTTTACCATGATCCAGTCTATGTCACCTTATCAGTTGCTGTGACCCAATCTGAGTTACTTTATCATTTTATTATTAAGGTTATTGTTACCCAGTCTGAGTCACTTTATCATTCAGATTACTGTGACCCAGTTTGAGTCACTTTGTCATTCAGGGTTATTTTCCCAGTCTGGGTCATTTTGTGTCGATCACTAAAATGAGTATCTATAGCTTGGTCATGTTGAGGTGATTACCACAATGAATTACTGTATCTGGGTCACTTTGTGCTGATCACCAAAATGAGTTTCTATATCTGGGTCATTTTCAGTTGATTACCACAATGAGTTACTATATCTGGGTCACTTTGTGCTGATCACCAAAATGAGTTTCTATATCTGGGTCATTTTGAGTTGATTACCACAATGAGTTACTATATCTGGGTCACTCTGTGTTGACCACAACCCTGAGTTACCTTATCTGGTTCACTCTGTGTTGATCACCACAATGAGTTACTACATCTGGGTCAGTTTATGTTGATCACCATAATGAGTTACTATGTCTGGGTCAGTTTATGTTGTTGAGTTACTATATTTGGGTTAGGGTTTGTTTGTGTTGATCACTACAGCGAGTTACTATATCTGTGTCACTTTTCGTCGATCACCACAATGAGTTATTATCAATAGGATCAATTTGCGTTAATCACCACAATGAGTTATTATATTAGGATCACTTTGTGTTGATCACCACAATGGGTTACTATAGCTGGGTTACTTTGCGTTGATCACCACAATGAGTTACTATAGCAGGGTAACTTTGCGTTGATCACCACAATGGCTTACTATAGCTGGGTCACTTTGCATTGATAACCACAATGGGTTACTATAGCTGGGTCACTTTGCGTGGATCACCACAATGGGTTACTATAGCTGGGTCACGTTGTGTTGATCACCACAATGGGCTACTATAGCTGGGTCACTTTGTGTTGATCACCACAATGGGTTACTATAGCTGGGTCACTTTGCGTTGATCACCACAATGGGTTACTATAGCTGGGTCACTTTGTGTTGATCACCACATGGGGGTTACTATAGCTGGGTCACATTGTGTCGATGACCACAATGGGTTACTATAGCTGGGTCACTCTGTGTTGATCACCACAATGGGTTACTATAGCTGAGTCACTTTGCGTTGATAACCAGATTTTGTCAGTATCTCGTTAGCATTCTGTCTGTCACATACTTCACAGCTACTTCATTAAACAAGACATGCCAGTGTCACATTAGTTTTTCTACCTATCACAACTACTTAATTAACTAGACCAGATCTATCAATGTTGGGTTAGTAATCTACCTGTCACACACCTACGTCATTAAACTAGACATGTCAGTGTCACATTTGTATTCTACCTGTCACATAGTCAAAACCTACGTCATTAAACCAGGCACGTCAGTGTCACGATAGTATGCTACCTGTTTACATAGTTCAAATCGACTTCATTAAAGCAGACATGCCAGTGTCACATTAGTACACTACCTGCCACATCGACTTCATCAAACCAAACATGTCGATGTCACATTAGTATAGTACCTGTCACATCGACTTCATTATTACACAGTTCACATCGACATCATGAAACCAGTCATGTCAGTGTCTCGTTAGTGTTTTATCTGTCACATTGTTCACATCTGCGTCATTGAATCAGACATGTCAATGTCACATTGGTATTCTACCTGTTACATAGTTCAAATCTACTTCATTAAACCAAACATGTCAGTGTCTCATTAGTTATCTACTAGCCATACTTCACAGCTGCTTCATTAAACAAAACATGCCAGTGTCGTATTTAGTATTCTACCTGTTACGTCATGCCCCATTTTATTTCAATGAAGCATCATCACTTCACCACCACCACCACCACCACCACCCCCACACACACCACCACCACCACCACCATCCTAGATCATTGAACAGTATCACTTCACCATGCTCCATTCTAGGTCACAGTATCACATCATCCTGCCCCATTCTACGTCATAGTATCACTTCACCCTGCCCCATTCTAGGTCATAGTATCACATCATCCTGCCCCATTCTACGTCATAGTATCACTTCACCATGCCCCATGCTAGGTCACAGTATCACTTCACCATGCCCCATTCTAGGTCACAGTATCACTTCACCATGCCCCATTCTAGGTCACAGTATCACTTCACCATGCCCCATTCTAGGTCACAGTATCACTTCACCATGCCCCATTCTAGGTTACAGTATCACTTCACCATGCCCCATTCTAGGTCACAGTATCACTTCACCATGTTTCATTCTAGGTCAGTGAACAGTATCACTTCGCCATGCCCCATTCTAGGTCAGTGAACAGTATCACTTCACCATGCCCCATTCTAGGTCAGTGAACAGTATCACTTCACCATGCCCCATTCTAAGTCACAGTATCATTTCACCATGCCCCATTCTAGGTCAGTGAACAGTATCACTTCACCATGCCCCATTCTAGGTCACAGTATCACTTCACCATGCCCCATTCTAGGTCAGTGAACAGTATCACTTCACCATGCCCCATTCTAGGTCAGTAAACAGTATCACTTTACCATGCCCCATTCTAAGTCACAGTATCACTTCACCATGCCCCATTCTAGGTCACAGTATCACTTTACCATGCCTCATTCTAGGTCACAGTATCACTTCACCATGCCCTATTCTAGGTCAGTGAACAGTATCACTTCACCATGCCCTGTTCTAGGTCAGTAAACAGTATCACTTCACCATGCCTCATTCTAGGTCACAGTAAACAGTATCACTTCTCCATGCCCCATTCTAGGTCACAGTAAACAGTATCACTTCACCATGCCCCATTCTAAGTCACAGTATCACTTCACCATGCCGCATTCTAGGTCAATGAACAGTATCACTTCACCATGTCCCATTCTATGTCAGTAAACAGTATCACTTCACCATGCCCCATTCTAGGTCAGTGAACTGTATCACTTCGGGTCACTATGACATTCTGGGTCATCGTGTCATTACCTGTCCATTAACTGTAACCCATTCTGAGTACATTTATCATTCAGGGTACTATGACCCAGTCTGACTCACTTTATCATTCAGGGTACTGTGACCAAGTCTGAGTCACTTTATCATTCAGGTTACTGTGACCCAGTCTCAGTGCACTTTATCATTCAGTTTACCATGACCCAGTCTAAGTCACCTTATCAGTTGCTGTGACCCAGTCTGAGTCACTTTATCATTTTTATTATTCAGGTTATTGTGACCCAGTCTGAGTCACTTTATCATTCCGGTTACTTTGACCCAGTTTGAGTCAGGGTTATTTTCCCAGTCTGGGTCACTTTGTGCTGATCACCAAAATGAGTTTCCCTATCTGGGTCATTTTGAGTTGATTACCACAATGAGTTTCTACACCTGGGTCAGTTTTGTGTTGTTCACCACGATGAGTTACTATATCTGGGTCACTTTGTGTTGATCACCACAATGAGTTACTATATCTGGGTCACTTTGTGTTGATCACCACAATGAGTTACTATATCTGGGTCACTTTGTGTTGATCACCACAATGAGTTACTATTTCTGGGTCACTTTGTGTTGATCACTACAGCGAGTTACTATATCTGGGTCACTTTGCGTTGATCACCACAATGGGTTACTATAGCTGGGTTACTTTGCGTTGATCACCACAATGGTTACTATAGCTGGGTTACTTTGCGTTGATCACCACAATGGGTTACTATAGCTGGGTCACTTTGTGTTGATCACCAGAATGGGTTACTATAGCTGGGTCACTCTGTGTTGATCAGCACAATGAGCTACAATATCTGGGTCACTTTGCGTTGATCACCCACAACGAGTTGCTGAATCTGGGTCATTTTGTGTCGATCACCACCTTGAGTTACCTGGGTAACATTGTGTTGATCACCACAATAAGTTATCTGGGTCACTTTGTGTCGATCACCACCCTGAGTTGTCTGGGTCACTTTGTGTTGATCACCACAAGAAGTTACTTAATCTGGGTCTTTTGTATTCTAGATCACCTTGGAATGTTATAAATCAGTCTACTGCACTTTACATTTAACATCTCGGAATCACTGCGACCCGTTCTGAGCGAATTTACATTTAACGTCAATTCGGAGTCACAAGACCCGTTCTTTGTACTCCATCCTCATACCCATGCCAGGAGAACGACATTTTATTCGTCCAGTGACTTTAAATTATAAACTTATATCAAGATGACGTGGCAGGTGAAGCAGCAGAGAGAGAGAGAGAGAGAGAGAGAGAGAGAGAGAGAGAGAGACAGAGAGAGACAGAGATAGAGACACAGAGAGAGAGAGAGAGAGAAAGAGCCTAGAGAGATAGACAGAGACAGAGACAGAGAGAGGCAGACAGACATCCCTACAAAGAGATCGTCACTCGTACTCAGGCATAATCAGTTTATTGACTGCAGAGGGATCTGTGCAGAAATTGGGGGGGTGGGGGGGGGGGGGGGGGGGGGGGGGGGGGGGGGGGGGGGGGGGGGGGGGAAGGGGGGGATCAACGTCAGTGAAAACAAACTGATGAAATGATACCTCAGGTCCAAAGAAACAGCGTATATATGAACAGAGCTATCACTGAAGGAGGAATGGAGGAGAGAGAGAGAGAGAGAGAGAGAGAGAGAGAGAGAGAGAGAGAGAGAGAGTCACGCAGACAGTCAGACACAGTCAGACAGACAGACAATCAGACACAGGCATACAGACGAAGCTAAGACTAGTTTAAGAGGATTTTTGTTTTAATTTTGTTATTGTTTTAATACAGCAGTTGGAAAGGAAATCTACATATCCGGGCTGAAGAAATAAACCCTCATGCAGGAAGTTGACATAACAACAGTAGAATCTGATGGCAATGCACAGTTTCAAAACTCCATACGAGCTTGAGTCCTATTTATTTAAGAGTAGTTGTGATGATTGTTACTATGGCCACTGATAGCTCTGTTACTGCTACTGACACATTAGCAGCAAAAACAACATCAACATTAACATTAACAACACAACAACAACAACAACAACAACACACAACAACAACAACAACAACACACAACAGCAACACCAACAACAACAACAACAAGGACAGCAACTATTACTACTACTATTACTACTACTACTATTACTACTGCTACTACTACTACTACTACTACTACTACTACTACTACTACTACTACCATTTAAACAATGTTGTGTCCAGGAAGACTGTTGCTGTACATGTAGCCTGAAGAAGACTTGGAGTCATGGAGAAGAACGAGGCGTGTTGTACCACTGTGTTCTGTGCAGTGTAGTCTGCTGCGTCCCAGTGTGTTGTCCAGGACCGAGGGTCAGAACACACAGCGGCTGCCGGACAGTGACCCATTACTCTGGAAAAGGTAAGTCGTGTTCAAGTGCATACGAAACATAGACACGGTTAGGACCACGAGCACTGGTCTTTTCCCGTCCTTTCTCAGCTGACGAATCTTGCCCTCCTGTTGAACAGAATGGCATAGATGTGGATGAAATGGTTTGTCAGTAGTAACTCTCTCTCTCTCAAGAACTCTCTCTCTCTCTCTCTCTCTCTCTCTCTCTCTCTCTCTCTCTCTCTCTCTCTCTCTCTTCGTTTATCGCTTACAAGTCTTACATAAAAAAAGTGATATTGTAGGTGGTGGTGGTATTTTTTAATTTCTATTCATTTATTTGCTTTTGTGATTTAATTGCTTTTAAACAATATGTGTTAGACTATAGAGAGTAGGACTGGAGCAATGATATACAAACTTGTGACAGACTTTGGCACGGGCAGGTTTAGATGAAATCTTTGGCAACATGACATATAGCAGCAAATGTCAACAGGTTTACAGAACATTCTCTAACAAAGTTACATGGATAAAAGGAACATAATTATTGTGGCTATGTGTATACTGGACGGAGAGACATTACGCTGTTTTGCCAAATGTTTTCTGATCCAAGATTAAAACAATTTCTATCAATTGTGTGTGTGTGTGTGTGTGTGGTGTGTGTGTGTGTGTGTGTGTGTGTGTGCGTGCGTGCGTGCGTGCGTGTTGTTGTTGTTGTTGTTGTTGTTGTTGTTGTGTGTGTGTGCTGTCCCATCTTCTGTGCCGTTTAACTTTGATGATGTTGACAACTACTTGATTAAAAACCAGACACATTAGGGACAAATTAGCATTCGAGCTGTCACAAAGTTCACAGCTATTTCATCAAATCAGTACTCCATACTTCATGAGATCAGAGAGGTCAGTATCGCATCAGTGTGGGGAATGTCACATTACACCAAACTTTGTGCTACGGGAGAAGTGCGTTAACAGATCTTCATTGTACGCCGCATCAAAACTTTATACCGTCAAATGAATCACTGTGCACCATAGACGTGATTTTTGTTTGTTTGTTTGTTTGTTTTTTTTGGTCGTATCTTCTGTGCCTCCCAGTGGAAGTTCACCCATGCCACTCATTCTGACACTCTGTCCACAGCCGGCACCACAATCACAGGGAGCAGTCAGTGTCAATTCGTCA
>JADBJO010032719.1:0-15403 GCA_016801955.1 Conus betulinus
CCTCAGAGCAGTGCACCCACGCCGCTCATTCCGACACCCCGTCCACAGCCACAGCCCAGCCGGCCCCCGCCGCAGCCCCGGCACCGGCAAACAGGGAGCAGTCAATGTCAAGTCGTCAAGAGGCAACCCACCGGAGGAGACACTGCACTGCTGCCGAGTCACTTCAGTGGTGTTCAGTGGCGCCTGTTCTGATCTAACATACGCAGGACACCACCTACTAAGCCCCCTACTGACGACAATAATTGCTTAGTCGCGGAGCCGCGTGAGTGAGCTTTCCCTCCGGAGGGCGCCACCACGTCCGTCCAACGACAGTCCCCCATGGACTCGCCGATACCGGTGACCCGACGGAACCAAACCAAGGCCACAGACGTGGAGAGGACATCGAAACTGAGGTCACCATGAGAGCAGGGCATGAAGGGCCACAGAATTTGAGACGTTTTTTTTTTTTTTAAAATGCTGATCGATGAGAATGAGGATGATTAAGATGATGCTACGGATTTCCATTTCGGTCTGAGACTACATGACAGGGCTGTACTCTACGCTTCCTTTCATAATATATCCCGGCGTCAACCAGGCCCGAGAGATACAGACACCTGCAGTGTTGGTCAGGAAATTTGAGCAACACTCTCAGAAACGCATCATTAAGTGGATGAAACTCGACTGTGTGGTCCCAGTCTTCCCAACTGAGCCCGCAGCAAACTCAACTCTGGGTAGGAGCCGGTCGGGGCAGAAAAACCCACATGACATCTGATGGGATTCGAACCCACGACCTCCCAGCCGGGAGTCCGCGACGCTAACCACTTTGCCACGGCGGCTGGTGCGTGCGGTTACGTGTGTGTGTGTGTGTGTATGTGTGTGTGTGTGTGTGTGTGTGTGTGTGTGTGTGTGTGTGTGTGTGTGTGTGTGCGTGAGGTTATGTGTGTGTATGCGTACGTGAGGTTATGTGTTCGTGTGTGCGTGCGCGCGCGCGCGCGCGCGCGCGCGTGTGTGTGTGTGTATGTGTGTGTGTGTGTGTGTGTGTGTGTGTGTGTGTGTGTGTGTGTGTGTGTCGTTGTTGTTATTGCTGTTGCTGTTGTTCTTGTTGTTTGTTTGTTTATTTGCTTGCTTGTTTGTTCGATTGTTTTGTTTGACCGTTTCTTTTTCTCGTTTAGCCTTTTCACTTTCTTTTTGTCTTGTTTTGTGCTACTCCTCCTTGTTTTCTTTCGCTGCTCCTGTATTGTTGCAGCTTTGATAATTTATTACCATCATCATCTTCATCATCATCATCGTCATCATCATCATCATCATCATCATTGTCATCGTCATCATCGCCATATCTCTCTTTTTTTTTTTTTCCTTCCTCTTTCTGCTTTGTTTTTCACCTACGTCTCCTTCTTTACTCTTCTTCCTCCTCCTCCTCCTCCTCTTCTTTCTCCTCCTTCTTCTCCTCTTGTGCCTTTGCAACAGATAAGCCGCATGTGATACTGAAGACGTTTGTACCGTGTAACTGTTTTCCTGTTACTTGGAGAACAGTTTAACACCTGGTGAAGAGGACAAACTGCTTCAGAGCAACAGCCTGTTTGAAGCGATCTCACTAAACCGGAAGGCAATCCAAGTGTGGGTTGACTTGTAAAGGTAAGTCCTATCACCACTCGTACTGAGCTGCCCCTTCACACAATCAGCTGACACCATTCTCTCTCTCTCTCTCTCTCTCTCTCTCTCTCTCTCCCTCCCCCTCTCCCCCCCCCCCCCCCCCCCCCCCCCCCCCCCCCCCCCCATCGTTGTTTCCTCATGTTGATGAGTGCTTTTTGTACCCATGTTCACCGGATGTTTGTAAGTATGGATACATCTTCATCCGTGTGATGTACTTTATGTGTTTGGGAGCACTATCCTGCCATGTGTGTGTGTGTGTGTGTGTGTGTGTGTGTGTGTGTGTGTGTGTGTGTGTGTGTGTGTGTGTGTGTGTGTGTGTGTGTTGTGTGTGTGTGTGTGTGTGTGTGTGTGTTCGTGTGCGTGCATGTGTGCGTATGTGCATACGTGCATGCGTGTATGAGTAGGTGTGCGCGCGCGCGGGCGTGGTGAGAGAGAGAGAGAGAGAGAGAGAGAGAGAGAGAGAGAGAGAGAGAGAGACAGAGACACACACAGACACACACACAGATAGAGAGACAGACAGACAGACAGACAGACAGAGATCCTTTTCTATATATTCCTCGCAGCGTTGATGTGTGTCCTCTTCAAACTAAAACTGGTCCACCAGCGTTGTGGGATAATGCCAGAGTCAAGGGTGCTATGCTGACATTTCCTTGGAGCAGTCGTAACTCTGATCTTTTCTGTGGTCAGTTGTTGTGTACACCAAATAACAAAAGCGGTGGAACGAATTTAGTGTCTCCTGCCCTATATGACATCCCTGTCTTTTCCTACCATCCTCCTCCTGTCGTCAAAAAGAAGTGGGTTTATACTGGTTGACACAAAGACGGAAAGACGTAATACGGAAATGCCATGTCTATTCTGGGGGAAAATTGCACATAAATGGATAACAAGTTCACGTGAGGTGCGCAGCCTCCTTTTTCCTTCATGAAAAAAAAATGGAAATACTCGTCCAAATAAGGGGAGGTTTACGGAGAGAGGGGTGTAATTAGGGATGTGGGTAGGGGATGTTATGGTGTATGGAGGACAGCGTTACAGTTAGGGCAGGGGGATGAATGGAGGCAGAATAAATTCTAAAGAATTTCATTTCATGTTTCTAGGGCCCAGCCCACATTTAGTAAAAGACTAACATTGCAGACACAGAAACAAGAAAAGCAGATGAAGCTAAGAAACTGTAGCAGAAAATTATTACTGACCGAGAACAATAGAAAACTGAAAGAAAAATACTCAAAATGAAATACAAAAGCGGGAAAGGGAAATGGCGAGGGACAAAAAAAAAAGAAGAAAAAATAACAAGAAGGGCACTCGAGAGACAGCAGACCTCTGTCAAAGTCCAGTGAATACGGGAGGTTCTCTTTGAGACGCTTCATCAGTGAAAACACAAATATTTTCAAGCCAGCGGAAGTAAGACTTGGGACAGACTGAAAAAGTTACTTTCCATGTACTTTTTTTCAACAGAACATAGAAAGTACGAAATGTCAATGTTTATACAACTGGAAAATCTTTGTATTCCCTGGGGAAAATAATACGTATCTAGTAATTGGTAACAATAACTTCACAATCATCATGGTCCGTGGAAAAATTCATGACACTTGCTAGACGGATCTTTGACTGGTCGTTTTGATCGAGATCCGTTTGATGGATTCTTACCAAGTTTCAATGACTTCGTTCTTCGATCACAATTTTACCTTCGGAAGAAAATTTGTTTAAGCTCGATGAAGAATATTTTTACTATGAAATTTGCAATTATCTGGTCGAACAGTTACTGGATCTGCATTTTGATTCAAGGGATCTGCTCCACAGATCAACACCAAAAAAAATGTTTTGTTTTTTGTCTTTGGGCCAAATTCCATCTTTACACAAAGTTTGGTTGAATGTGGTTCTGCAGTTTTTGTGTACTGCAGCTGACAGGTGGACACACAGACCAACAGATGCAGGTTAAAACAGAACTTCCCTGGCGGAGATGATAGAATTGAAGATTTAACGTGATCTGCCGGTTAGAAGGGTCAGAGTGGCATTTTTCAATACATTCCCTCTCCCTCTATGACGGTCCCTTATGGTTCGTGTCCAAGCACCCGAACAACAATATGTTAAACGTTTCCATCACACAGCGTGGGTCAGCTTTGTCACCCAATACGCTGTGTCCCCAACCACTGTCTCTACTTTTTTTAATGCGAGAGAGAGAGTGTGTGTGTGTGTGTGTGTGTGTGTGTGTGTGTGTGTGGTGTGTGCGTGTGTGTGTGTGCGTGTGTGTGCGTGTGTGCGTGCGTGCGTGCACGCACGCGCGCTGATACAGAGAGAGAGAGGATGAGGAGATGAGAGACGAGGAGGGAAGAAGAGAGTGGAGTGAGAGAGAGATTGAATGTACCTATACCCGGATTCAATATTGGCGTCGCGACAGTATAATATTTTTATAAGTTATTGTCGGCTTTTCCTGAAACCGTTTTTGGCTCACTGTACTCCACAATGAATGAAAAACATGTGATGGAGGGTTTGGGAAGAATCACTGAGATAATTTCATATCCATACTATGATAACTCGGTGCTGATCAACCCCAAGCCGATGTCATGGCTTCAAAATAAAGTGTAGACAGACGGCGTGTGATGTCAAAAAGTAAAATTCAAGAATTTTGAATGTTACTTTGACATATAACATGAACATACTCACTATGCAGCAAGTTACAGCACCCACGCGCGTGAACGCGCGCGCGCGCCCACACAGCGACACACCGTACGCAACACACAAACACACACAACAACACATACCTGGGACACACAGCACACACCACAACCACGAACACACACACACACATACACTAATAGATATAGTCTAATATAATATGTATGATACATAATGGTGCTATATATTATATATACATACATATCTGTGTGTGTTGTGCAGTGTTGTGCGTGCTGTGTCCATGCGTGCTGTGCGTGAATGCAGTGCGATGCAGTTTCGTGCGTGCTCGTGCGTGTGTGTTTGTGTGTGTGTGTGTGTGTGTGCTGTTTGTGTGATGAGTGTGTGTGGTGTGTTGTGTGTGTTTTAGATTTATATGATAGAAGCTGTCCGAGATACGATAGATGATACGATAGTGATGCGTAGAGAGAGATATCTAGATGAGATATGCAGTAAGAAGAACGATAGGGGGGGGGAGATAAAGATGAGAGGGGGTGGGAAGGTAGGAAGGAGAAAGTGAGGGAGGGGGGAGAGTATCAAAAGTCATTCAGAGAAGTCAGAGATATAGGGGAAATGAAGTTACTGTGGTGGCAGAGTATGGGGGTTGAATCGACATTTCTGTTTTTATTTTATTTTTTTCGCATCTTTTCAACATCAAAAACACCAGGTTTCTCACACGGGTCAAAATAAGAAGAAATGGATTCATTCTGCTGTGATTACACGGGCGCTTGACCAGAAGTGATTCGTTATATATAGAGCACGAATCCAGGGATGAGGGAGGGAGGGAATAGAGTCTGTCATGTTAAGATATGCCAGACGATTCCTGTTTCTTTAGGGGTAAGGTTTTTTGTCGCATTCTTCCTCCTACGACTAGCTGATTTGATCACATCCGCATCAGGAAATCTCATCTACAATGACGTCATGAGTGCCATCCAGTAGGGTCACCAGGGAAGGTGAGGGTGGAAAAGAAGGGCACTGGGAGAGCAAACGAGGCTCGAGAATAAAACGCATGCTCCTCAACTTCTAACAAAACAATGTGTCAAACGAAATAAGCATGGCATTGACTGAACAACAGACAATCCATGTTAATGCAAATTTGTTGATCGCTAGTAGCTAAAACAACCTCATATATAACTTCATGAAAAGTTATGCGGTCATACACTTATGTGATTTGCGCGAAAAGTCCAGAAGTCAGAACTAGGATACAGACGACTCAATACTAACTGTGAATTTATTTTGCCTGTGTGTATTCAAATATGGTGTCTGCGTGATTATCTATTCTGTCGATACATCACACTGTACCACACACCTAGCCTCTCATCCTTGAAATCTACCCCTCACCGTATCATCCCTTGCTTGTTCTTATAATTTGTTTGTAATTGTGATAAATAAGAGCTCTGTTTGTGGTTCTACTGTTCTACTGATTTCCAAGATCATAAGAACGGACTCCTCCCTATCTCATGTCCTCCGTGGCTCTTGCATACGCAGAAACAATGCCTATCCTATATCCTGAATGAGGGAACTCCATGCTGCTCCTAACACCTTCCTCACAGAGAACTGCTGCACACTTCCATCAGCCCTTTCATAGCCTTTTATCAGGACAATGGTGTGTACTTCCCCTACCTCTCGGATTGCTCCTTTCTTCAGCAGTCTCACCTGACTCCTCATGTTTCGCTGCAACCAGCTTCTAACCCAGCATTTGCTAAACTGTCTCTGGCTTCTAGGACTCGCTGACATTATGGCGTCTGTACCTCGTTTGAGCTGCTCAAATAAAGCGCACTGCAGCGTTGCAGCGCTTCAATTGCCGACTTCTATTGATAGGGCAGCCTTAGAACTCAGTCATAGGCTCAAGTCGCTAGCAAATGATGCTGGCTCCGATCTGTTTTCGTTCACTCCCGCATCGGAGAGATAACAGCTCGTGTCGCCTCTGACAAATTACTCGTTAACCATTAAAGGATCAGCACGCGAGATAACTGTAGATGCACGACATTATGTCCAATCCACCTATTAGCTGATCCTCAAGATAGTATGTACATGGCGCTACAATTGATGTGGGCGTTCATAGGTATGTAGGTAGTGCACTCGTCTTTTGTATGTATACAGTCTAGATTGTGATTAATATACTGCTAGTAGCTCTGATTGTCTGATAGCCATTCAGTGTATAGATGGCTGCAACATCACTATTGGTTATGTGTACATCGTATGCCGTAATTAATGTGTTCTGGCATTGTGATGTCATTACGTGCGTCAGGCAGTGCTAGCCGTACCCGTTGCACGAATAGGTTACTTATAGTCAGTGTATGTCACGGATCTGTCTCGCTGGTGAGGTGCTGATGCGGTTCCGTATATCCCCTGCAGAGTGCTATGGTATGTGGTTTTATACTACCTGTAGATCGAGGCATGGCATGGCGACTACAGCGAGTTTGATACTTTGCTGTGTGCGGACTCAGTATGTCAGGAATGACCTGGGGACGCACTACTGACGATCATCATTCCAGTGTACGACTAAACTAACATGCAGTGCCGTTGTCTGCAGAGTAGCTGTGACTCATATACTGTTGCGTACGTGACCAACGTATGCACGTAGTCAGTGCCTCGTGCTCATGCCTGCTCAGGCCTGTGTTACTAGCTCTGGTGGAATATTGACTATGACTCTGACCATGAAGGCTAGCATGTATCAGTTCCCTGTTCATGTAGTGCTGGCAGTCCGTAAATGGTGTAACAAAATAATAACCCGTATGACCATGCATGCTCTAACGTACATGCCTCATTAGATCATATGATCAGCTATAAAAAAATAGTCTTCTCAATGTCTGTTGCCCTTGCTGACCCTGCTGCTTCTGAGTGTCGACTCCTAAGATATGCTAAGTGTTCCCTGCTCGTGTGCGCACTTCTTCCTCGCTACATTGGCCTTGCTCTGGTGTTCTAGTGTACTGTAGGCACCTGGTATCGGCATGCCTATGGGTAGCTGTACGTTGCAACGGACTGAGCTGGCAGCCCTCCGATGGAATAGCTCATATCAGCCTGGCTGCCTGCGACTAGGCATATCATGTCGTACAGTCAGGTGAGGTCTCACAGGATAGGCATGTCATGTCCCAGCGGTATGTATGGCATCAGTAAGGCAGGCGTCAGCGGAACCTCAGCCTGATGTGGCTAGGCGTGGCCAGTGTTACTCGAGCATGGCGACAGGCAATGAGTCTCGATATGCGTGGCCTTCTGCGGCGCTGTGTTTGTCACTAAAAACACACGGGCAGCTGGGATCCTCGTCGTTGCACGACAATGTCGTCGACATTTGCAGCATGTTCCTGTAGAACTGGCGATTGCGCGGCGGCCTCAATGCTGGAGGGATGACAGCTGCGCATGCCGATAGCGTGGTGTACGCGGCTGGTCGCGATCAGAGCTGGCGATCTTGACGAATGTGGCAGCTAGACTCTCGTGAGGGTGAAAGTGGGCGAGCCAGGTATGGATCAGAAGTGAGAAAAGAACAAAACAAAAAAAAAAAAACTATGTCAGCGGTCATTGATCGCCTCCAGGAGTTGCACGACATTTGATATTGCTAGGCATGAAAGTGGACTATTACCATCACTTGTGGTTGGATAATATAAGGCATAGCATTCACCGTGGAAACTACAGAGCTATATAACACATAAGAAGGTAGGGGTGGATTTGTCATTTACGTACCTGGTGTGACGGAAAGTAGAATAGACAGGTGTGCACGTCGCTTGCTTCATGGTTGGGGAAATTGATTGTAGAGCGGGTGGTCGTTGCTAGATGTGCAACACTTGGTCTGCTATTCCTTTCTCACGGATACTGCGTGACGCAGTGTACTACTATGTACCTGTCACCTAATTCTGGGTTATCACCTGTGCTGAATGGAATCGAGGTGACGAAAGGCGGTTCGGCTTGTGTGTGGAGTGTTACGATTAATATATGGCATCTGACGGACTTTGTGCATTGCTGTGATGTCTATGACTTATAATAATATCTATCATCGACTGGTTAGACTTGCATTCACGTTCTTGCCTTCAGTATTTTCGGCGTTACTACAGAAGCCGTCGGCTACAAGCACAATTAACACTCAACTTCGTCTTTACTCACTCGCATTTCTCTCAAGCTGAAAGAACGACGGAAAGAAGTAATGCTTTCATAGGTCAATCAGTCAGCTGTCTCATTCTCTGAAAAATTGATGTTCTGTCTTGTCGTCGAATAGGCAGAACTATGATAGTGACTTTAGTAAAGTGTGTAAGTCACAGAAACGGTGACCTCAGATAGATAAACGTCCGTGTATAACAACTTCTTGTGTCTGATCTACACGGATCGGATGCAACCCGATATACGATTTACTTACTGTCACTGAATCATTTTTTCCAATAGTCACAAAGCTCTCAAGCGCATGCCATTGGCGCGTGTCAGATGCGCGAGCTGCGATGCGCGTGTCGTATATCACGTAGCTTCTTGTGTTTGTCGTGACTGTGTGTGATGATGTCGTTTCTTTTTGATTGTACTATAGTCTGTGGTGCTATACTGTCAGTTATCTTGCATTATCGTTGATGGAGATATATAGTGCAAGAGGGGTTAGTACGGCATTGCAATAAGAAACTTACAGACGTCTGTTTTTTGAAGTAATATAGAAAGATCGCCTACTGCATCGCACAGTGCTGGTAGTTCATTACTGGTCATGATTATGTGCTTAAGAGTTTTCGTGCGGTGCTACTGTTCGTCGAAATCGTGTGTGTGGATGAATAATGTAGTAGGTGATGGTGAGGTATGTGCGCTAGCGCGCTTGGTGTGGCATAGTGTCTGATGTGCCGTTGCTAGTACATGGCTTGATACGATAACTGTGCATAGTGTGTGCGTATGTGCATGTTAGGTGAGCAGTGCGTCATTCGCTCGCACGATGCGTGAGTCTAGGTAGATATACAGTAAGTGTGTTGTGTGTGTGATACGGTTTAAAAAAAATGAAGGATAGTGCTGCTAGTTGCTCGTGCGTATAGTTGATCCTGTAGCATGTGTCTATGTTCGATCGTGTGACCTCGTTCAGCGCCGTGGAAAAAACTACTACGTGGAGCGTTCCAGAACTGCTTTCTCCAGTAGCTGCTAGTCTGATCTACATGTCTTCACAATCATATGCTAAAGAGTCCTTCCTTCTTTATGATCTACTGTTCCCCAAGTGCAAAGATGGCCTACATCAAACTAGAGAGATCCTATTTACTTGCCAGCAGAACCATTTACGTGTGTTACGTTCCTAAGGGCTGTGTATACCTTGTTAGGTATTACATCTGCACACAAGATTCAAAAGAATCAACATTACTGCTCCGTTTGTCTTTTCCTGGCTTTACTCAAATGGTACCTGCCAATTAAAACAACGAAGAATTAAGAGTTATACAGCCTGATTACTCACTTAACGATGTCTGTCCCGTGTTTTTCTCATATCTACTCGGATTTTCGTTTTTTCAGGGTTTGAACGGATTTTGTTTTTTTCAAAAACCCCGCCACACCCACCCCTCCCAACATCGAAGCGGTACTGGTACTCAGGGGTGTCTGCCATCGATCTACACAACCACTAGTTTCTCTCTTCACTGCATGTAACTCCCCCCATCGGTCTGCTTCTTCTCTTTGTGTCCTACAATAGTGCGCTCGGGATCTAATTCTAACCGCTATGCGGTCAAAGCTTCTCTAAGGGTCTTAATCCAATTGCGTCCCCTTGACGGCAGAGTGAATCTGCATGAAGACAGCCTGCTGTGAAAAGCCATCCCTCCCTCCCCTCCCCACCTAGAGAATCGTCGTGCAGCAGCTTCTCAATCCCTGCTCGTTCTCCGCCACCCCTCGCTGGCCATGTACTAACTCATTGAGACTCTGCCTTACACCCCTGGCTCAGGAAACTGTTCAAGAACTAAGGATGAGCTGATCAGGCGCTAGCAACGAGAGAACCCTTCTGAGGAGTCAGAGGCACACGAACGCTGAAATACAGAACGGGCCATTCCTGTTCTTTCGGACTTCATCAGTTTTCTTGTTGCGAGTCCAGTGTGAGTTAGCCTCGTGGATGTCCGGGACGAGCGCTCCTACGCCAATCTCTCCTCTCTCTCTCTCTCTCCTCTCTCTCCCTCTCCTCTCCTCTCTCCTCCTCCTCCCTCTCTCCGCGCTCCTCCCTCTCTCCCCCTCTCTTCTCCTCCCTCTCCCGCTCTCTCTCCTCTCTCCCTCCTCCCCTCTCTCTCCTTCTCCTCCGGTCGCTCTCGTCCTCTCCCTCTCTCATCCCTCTCCCCTCTCTCTAAACATCATCTCTCTCCTCTCTCTCTCTCTCTCTGCTGCTCCGTCTTGCTGTCTGTCCTTTCTGTCTGGTTCTCTCGCTCTCTCCTTCTCCTCTCGCTGCTCTCTCTCCTCTCATCTCTCTCCCCTCCTCTCTCCATCCTTCTCCTCTCCCTCTCCCCCCCCCGCTCTCTCTCCTCTCAAAAATCCCATCTCTTTCCGCCTCCTCCTCTCTCCTCCTCTCTCCTCCTCTCTCTTCCTCTCTCCTCACTCCTCCCTCTCTCGCTCTCGCCTCCCTCTCATATCCAAGAAACTTTAAAGACTGTAGATAAATCTTTCTGGCCGTTATCTATAACACTCTGTGCGAACTGTTCCTTATTCCTACTAACGTCAGTTCTCAATGGAGACAGAAAGGTGAGTATACTATATTTCACATAGTTGTTTCAAGCGTCCTTTGGTAGACTCTGGATGTCAGAGTCTATTTCTTGAATGTGTTAATGATATCTGCGTGTCTTCTACCTACGAATGAAGCTACACACATGCCTGTGACAATGATTTTCTACTGTGCGCACAACAACTTGCATAATAGACTATGAGTTTAAACGCTACCCAACAAATCTAGTTACATTGAAACCTTACGTAAACATGAGACAAAGTGAAACATGCATAAAGCTGAATGCATAGTAAGGAGGCACTTGCGGTGGGGGGTGGTCATCAAGCGTAGCCCATACAAATACAACTTAAAAGAAAAATGTACGATAAGAGTCTGTATGTATTACGTAATGTTACGATAATGTAGAATCTGACCACATTAATAACAATTCAATGAAGCTCTGAACAGCGTCAATAGGCTAGCCATGCCAATAGTAAAAACTAGAATTGCAATATCTAGCTCGTCGGAAACGTGCGCCCAGTGAGTTTGATGCTGCTGATCTTATACATTGAAATCTAAGGGCTCTCATCCCGACTTAGTATTCGCGACATGATTATATACTAGATGGTGATCAGACGCTGAAATAACAGAGAACTCTAAGCAAACTGCGATGAATGACTGACGAATGATCATGACAGAACAACTATAAAAACACAAAAATAAGATCTTATGAATTTTTTTAGAAGATGAGAAGACAAAAAAACTATCGCCAAGTTACGCGATGCTCTCACAATCAGAACCTAAAGGTCACCACAAAGAAACTTTTGGCGTGACAACACAAGTGGGCTAAATCTAGAATCCATGCTAAAAGCGTGGTAGACAATACCTGCAGTTCACAAATGACGTGGTACGACCATTTCCTTAATTGATTGTTTCATTCAGGATGTGCCTATGGTCTTGGATCTAGCGGCTAATAGATGCGTAAATTGTAACTGATATTGAATGTCTGGAAACGTTTGGGGACAACTGGACTTAGATATCATCCAAATTTACACGTCACCTTCTTCTCCCTACTAGATATAGACACTTGCTGCTAGCGTGAAGTCATAGCAGTGAGTATTCATTCAAAGCGTGTAAAATAGGGAAGTCTGCTGGACGCGATGAAGTATCAGTGCTGGCCATTCTATAAAATACGTTCCCAAAATTGTTTTGTTTTATTACAAAGCTATTATTAGATAACGTTATATATGCGAATGAGAATACGGTTGTCCACACAGAGCTGTCTGCAAATTACGCTTAAGCTACAACCATGGATTACACACTAAAAGGGGAATAGCCAATTGCGCCAATTACCTATGAAATGCCATTCCTTCCTCTGAATATATAGCTTTGCGAAACGTATACACGTTGATATGTCTCACAAACGAATTCAACATAGTTGGTGCTATGATAGAAAACTAAGCGTGTACCTAATGTAATCCGACATCTGATTCAGACAAAAAATACTAGTGCGTAGACCAATTAGTTCTTCTTTATTGTCGTAGTACAGAAATCTTTTATTAGCTGGTAAAAATCTGGATGCTCACCTTTTTAGATTGATTCTTACAACAATGCGCGTGCTGGCCTGTATAGATCCTTGGAAACAACTGTGCTCTAATATGGTGGGCGACTAATGTACATATGGTATCATCCATGGTAAAAATGGATTAGAAGCGATTGGAAGCTGTCCGGTGCGTGGGGGTGTGACAGCTGGAAGTCCGGCGTTAGCTAGGCAGGGGTAAGTAGCAGGAAGCCAGGTTCGTCATGTCGCCCATGGGTTATAAGCAGAGATAACTGTAGGCCCTCTTTTAGTGTGTTAGGATATTACTTAGATGAGCTTGGCAAACGACATTAGGCAACTGACAAGCATTCGTCTTATTGCTCAACACCGGATCTGTATTCTAATATGTATTACAATCAGCTACGTGTAATTCGCCGAGTGAGAATGCGATTGTTGCGTTCTCTCCGCACTTGGGTCGTCTAAGAGTATTGACAATGCGTCAACGTAGGTATACCCTGAACATACTACGAGAGATTCATAGAGAACTGTAAACAAATAAGATGTAAGGTTTGGAGAATCTAAAAAATAAGTTGTATTTAGACAAGGGGCGTAGTATCTGCATCAAAGGAAAACTGGTCTACTGGATGGTACACGACTTGAGGTTGTAAATGAATATACAGTATTTAATATAATTTTTTCAAAGTTAACCTCATACTCATTAAAAGATCTGCGCATAAGCTGAAGAAAAGCATCTTTGGCAATTCTAACACATCATTATGGTCTCTAGGAGAAAACCATACCTAATACATCTTACTTCAAAATGATTCACATGACTGTCAAGTTCCCATCTAACTTGACGAGTGGAGCAAGAAGAGTGATGGGGGCTTATCGAGAAGATGCAGCACCGACAGCAGTGTCAATTGAAAGAGTACGATCTAGTTAGTGCTATTAAACGCTTTTTAGCGATGTTGTATAGACGAGACATCCATACTCCTTATATACGATCGGCGAAAGCAACAGCACTCCAGTGTGATATACAAACCTACACGTAAATGTAATAAGTACTGCGTAATAACCTATACAGCGATATGGCTGAACACTCAGTAGTACCAATCACAAACTTAACCCTTATTGTATGTGTAGACTCCACTCCAAGGGGAATAAATTAACTGGCACTCACTAAGGTTAGCAGACATTACTATCAGTCCTAAATAGTACGGCGTCTCTCTAGTCTGATTTTCGACAATCACGCAGTGCTATACCCTGGATAAGCATCTTTCTGTCGTGTATATCCTAGCTGCATTTGTAAATAAGACTGCTTAGAATATGCCACGTTCTGACAAGTAACTGAGACTACCTAACTAGGGGTAAGAAAAGTTACACTTTCGTACTCATTCATTAACAATGTGTGTATCTACTCACGCAAGTCAATACGTATTATAAACTTCGATAATACAAACTGACTTTTCATATATCTAAGGAAAATATCATCTTAAGCAAACTAGAGCAGTTGTGATGTGAATCTCCGTTAAAGACCACCTGCATCCCGTTCACTCAACAAACCGTACGAACAAATAGTGAATTGCCCGATAATAATTGATCAAACCAACTAATAAGAACGAACACGAAGAATTCACAACCTAATTCATTACATAACTAGTTATGCAAACTCAGTATAGGCTCTGCGTCAGTTACTACATCGCAGAAATACATAACTATTTTACAGGCTCAAATGCTTTAAACTACACTCGTGTTACTATCCAACTCCAGAATACTAGTTACCTCTGTGTCACCTCGCTATGTTGTCAAAAGCTGCTACAAAGCATACACAGAACACATCAGACATTAACATGTCTGTCATGCTATACGAACTTATCGAATACTATTGTGTTCAGTTTATGATTTCAGAGCACATTGAGTAGAGTAGAGATGAGGCAGAGAGACGAGCGAGAGACAGAAGAGACGATGTAGAGAGCTCAAGAGCGTTGCGTGCAGCGCCTAGGGAGTCGTATCTTTTTAGTACGCTCTCGCGCCTCGTGATCGAGCCAGTATGCGTTGGGGTCCCACTTTGTCTTTTGTTGCACTTCTTGATCTGTATTGACATAGCTGTTAGTTTGGATGACTCTCCCTACCTCCACCTGTCCGCTGTTAAAATAGACATTGGTCAATGGACTTATTCAGACTATCAGTTCGTTCAGTTCTATATTTCTCTTTCTACCCTCTCTCTGCGCTCTCGGAGAGTACACAGTGCAGAAGGCTCGTCGTGCCGTGCGATGCGAAATCTGGCTGCGGTCGTCTCCGTCTGCTCATGCATGTGGTTGTGGTGTGGGTGTGTGTGAATGTCGTAGTGGTGAAATGATGTTCTTTGTGTATGTCATCACGCTTCTGTGTCCATGCTGGTCTATGTCTTGTCCTGTGGTCGACTCTGTCCGTTTCTGTCTGTGCTGTCTCGGTCTCTGTGCGTCTTCTGTCTGTCTTTTCTGCATCTCTCTCCTCTCTCTCTCTCTGTCCGTCTGTCTGTCTTCTCTGAATCTCCGCTTGTCTCGGCGGTCGCTAACTCTCTCTCCCGTCTACTCTCTACGTTTCTAGCTCACGTTCGTTCGTGCTCGTTTCTCATCCTCTCTCTCTCTTCTCTCTCCATCGCTTTCTCTCTCTCATCTCTCTCTCAAGTCCTCGTGCACCATAGTGTGTTCGCTGCCTATGTGTGTGTGTGTGTAAGGTGTGTGTGTGTGTGTGTGTTGTGTCGTGATGTGCGATAGCTGTTGTCGTGATTGTTGATGATTGTGTTATGTTGAGATTAGTTGCATCTACGTTGTTTACAGCATACAAAAAAAAACATACTGATCTTCATTGTTCATTGGCGCTACACCTGTCTCTCTGTGTGTATTTCTTTTCACACTTACTGACTTAAATGTTTTCTGTTTGTTGCTTCATTATGTCTA